>JACEFZ010002169.1:0-13472 GCA_014155875.1 Cepaea nemoralis
TATGTGACCCTTTGTCATTCCTCACTCTGACTCAGACCTCCAGTAGAAGCAGTAGTTAGTTTTCAGGTTTGTGACATTCTGTACAATTTTCGGTTGTAAGAAGTTTGTTGATTGTTTGTTGGTGTTGATCAATTATTGATGTTGAGTGTTTGTTGATGTTGAGTGTTTGTTGATATTGAGTGCTTGTTGATGTTGAGTGTTTGTTGATATTGAGTGCTTGTTGATGTTGAGTGCTTGTGGATGTTGAGTGTTTGTTGATGTTGAGTGCTTGTTGATGTTGAGTGTTTGTTGATGTTGATTGTTGATGTTGAGTGTTTGTTGGTATTGATTGTTTTTGATGCCATATTTGATTATATTCATTGTTGTCACTTGGGAAGGACTGTAGAAGGTGAGGGGTCACAGTGGGGTTATTACCATACACACGAAGATCCGACTGACCTATCCAAAACTTGTGATATAGATATTTGACTCTGTTGTCTCCTGTTTGAATTTAAAAAATGCAGATTGGTGTTAATTACCAACAATGGTGATACAATTAAGGAAATGAAAAGATGGATATCCATTGCTCTTCAGAATCTAAAACAACTGAATAAATTGTGGAGTGGGATAGATAGAACTACAAATATTTGATTTTTAAGAGCATGCATCTTTCCCATTGCAACATCTGCCTGTGAGAACTAGACACTTACGAAGCAAGCTGAACATCGCACAAATGCCTTTGAATATAGTTATAGACGGGTTGTAAGAACATCTTAGTTACAGAAAAGAACAAATGCATCCATACAACAAGAACTGGATAGTGAAGAAGGTTGGCTACTAAAGACAATAAAACAAAGACAATAATGGAGAGGTATGTGCCCGGGAAGAGAGGAAGTGGAAGGCCAAAGAGAAGATGGGTGCAGGATGTGGCAGATTATCTCCAGATGGGTGTATCGGACACGGGACATCTTGCTTGTGACCGAGAAGTGTTTTTGTATGTGAGCAAAGTTCTGCAAGGGACATGCTGCTGAATGAATGAATAAAGATTGGGGCTAATCCTGTGGATCTGTGAGCCTGTGTGTTTTGACGGGACCCTCCCAGTGTTACTGGTGACTATATTGTCTTGTTCTATGTCTTAGAGATACAAAAGGGCTGGAATATGAGCAGTTTACCAAATTCCCAGGGAACTCAACATACTGGAGTGGAGCACTAGAGCCTTAAACAAAACTCGCCTTCTGAAATATTGTATTAATGAAAACACAATAGATGTGATTTGAATCCAGTTGGCAAACCTCCACAGTCATCACAGATTCTCAGAGACTGGATTGGATATACAATTAGTTTAGGAAATCAATCAATCAATCATGTGCCATGTCGGAAAGCGTAGGCGGTCATGACTCGCCATTTCACCAGTATCGTGGATCAGCTCAGTGTTCCTGTCTCGTCCATGCCATGTGGCCAAGCCATCCAGGTATTTTCCTCTCGGTCTGCCTCTTGGTCTGTTTCCTTCGATCTTGCCAGTTGTCACCAAGTTCTCCAATCCATTTCTTCTCATAACATGTCCAAAAAATTTTGACTGTCTACGTCTAATTTCTCTAATCAGTTTACGATGTTCATTTGTCTCCTGTAGTACTTGGTCATTGGTTTTTCTGTCTGTCCGTGGTATTCTTTGCATTTTCCTCAGAAACCACATTTCTGCAGCCATCAGATGTTTTTCAGCTTGACTGCCCATTGTCCAAGTTTCACATCATACAAAAGAACAGGCTCTATGTATCCCCTCAAGCACTCTTTTTCTCATTTCAATTGACATCTTTTTATTGGTCAGAATGTTTTTCATCTTGCTAAATGCTACTTTCGTCATGGCGATTCTTGTTCTAATCTCTTCAAGGCATCTCCCATCAGATGTTATGACTGTTCCAAGATAATTGTACCAATTCACTTGTTGAAGGAATATTTCCATTTACTTGTATATTACATTGTGGCACTTTTCCTTCCTAGTGACGACCATAACCTGAGTCTTTTTACAATTTAATTCTAACCCCAGTTGCTCACTGTGTACAACAACCGTATCTACTAATTGTTGCAGGTCCTGCTCATTGTCTGCAATTAATACTGTATCATCTGCATATCTAATGTTATTGATGTTTCGTCCTCCAATGCTGATTCCATTTATATCCTCTACATTTCTAAAAATAGTTTCACTGAATAGGGAAAAAAGATCTGGAGACATCACACATCCCTGCCTAACACCTCTCTTAATTGGCTAATACTGTCCCACTTCATTATCAATCCTTATTGCAGCTTGTTGTTTCCAATATATGTTTTTTATAAGTCTAATGTCTTTCCCATCAATTTGTAGATCTGCAAGCATATCCACCATGTTGACATGTCTAACTCTATCAAAAGCCTTTGTATAGTCAATAAAGCAAAGATGTATATCATTGTTTACTTCTATAGCACGTTCAATAACTGATCGCACATATACACAGCATTTACTGTACCCTTTCCTTCTACAAACACACTTTGTTCTTCCTCACTCTTTGCATGATAATTCTTAGCAAAATCTTTGTGATGTGACTCATTATACTAATTGTTCTATGTTGATCACATTCCAAGGTTCCTGATGTCTTTGGGATTGCAATAAATACAGAGTTACATAATTCAGGAGGTATATCTCCAGTATCATATAATGTGTTCATCAGTCTGGTGACTTGCTCTAGTCCAAATTCTTCTAAAGCTTTAATCATTTCTATTGTGATGTTATCTGCACCGGGGGCCTTGCCAGCTTTCATATGCTTAAGAACATTTCGAACCTCCATCTCCAAAATTGGCAGTCCTTCATAATTAAATCTAATATCATACTGTTCGTCTCTGTTATCATCATAAAGGTTTTTCACATAATCTGTCCATACATGTAGAATCTGGTCTTTTTCTATTATGGTTTTGCCATCTTTAGTTTTTAGACACCCTGTTGATGTACTTGTTCTTTTATTAGTAAGTTCCTGAATTCTTTTGTGCACTAATTTGGTATTTTGACTGTTGTGTTGGTTTTCAATTTCTAAGCACTTTTCCTCAAGCCATGCTTCTTTTGCCTCCTTACATAATATTCTGACTTGACTGTGAATTTCTTCGTATTTGACAGAATTATTTTTGTTGAGTCTTCTTGTTTCCATGAGGTGTAAAATTTCTTCAGTCATCCATTTCTTACGACCCACCTTCTTTAATTTTGGAATAGTTGTTTCTGCAGCCACGTTGATTGAATTCTTCAACGTTTCCCATTGATCATCCACATCCTGGAATAATATCTCTAGATCAGACAATATTTCAAATCTGTTCTGTACTTCTATGTTGAATTTGTTTTGTATTTCGTTGTCATTACTCAATGTACACAAATCATATTTAGTGTTTACATAAATAATAGGCTGAAATACGACTAGTTCAATGAACTAAAGATAGGAGATACTGATTAATGTAATTGTGGAATTGCTAAAATGACGGCTAAACATTTGCAGCATGAGTGTCAAACATATACACAACATAAAACATTATTTTGGCTTACACCCGCTCTATTTTAGGACAAACTGTATGGGATAGCAGCAAGCTGACTGCTTTAAAAAAAAATATATATATTCGGGTTGACATCTGAAGGTGTGCGAAGAAGAAGAAGAAGAAGAAGAAGAAGAAGAAGAAGAAGAAGAAGAAGAAGAAGAAGAAGAAGAAGAAGAAGAAGAAGAAGAAGAAGAAGAAGAAGAAGTCAACAACGAAGAAGAAAAAGAAGAAAGAAAGGAGGAAGGAAGGAAGGACAAACAGGCTGCATCCTGGTATGTAAGCGAAACTCAGGACGCAGTGATGAACTGTCTGAGTTTTAACAACATAACACTAGTAATTACCAGTGGTGGCTGTTACTTCTGCGTTATTTTCTCATAGACTTGCGTTACTGGCTGTTACAGAGGTTACAGAAGTAACAGAGGTAACAGCCAGTAATGAAAGTCTATGAGAAAATAACACAAAAGTAACAGCCAATGTGATGCCGTGGTGGCCAGACATATACTTGCCAGCCTTGTGGGCGTGAGTTCCAATCCTCTAGGCGGAGTTTGAACATGTGACCTGAGCTCCTAGGTCGACCACTCGGCCTAAAATAGGTAGCAGGAAGTGTCTGTGGAAGTAAATGCGGCCCTTGTGATACAGATCCCAGCACCCACCGAGTGCTCTCTGGTCGATGGAAACATGGATCTAGAACCATCTGCCCCGTACCCTTTAGGGCAGTGGTTCTCAACCTTTTTTGGCCCATGCCCCCCCCCCCTTTTACCATATGTTCAGAACGTCATTCCCCTTCCCTCTTTCAAAATTTCCTCCCTATAAATCCCCTCCCCCCACCCTTACACAGTATACATAAAAATAGAAGCTAAATTTAATAACACATACTAGAACAAGTCTAGACATCTACATAAAACGTGATTTGCGGGTCTACTTAAGTTATAAAACGAATTTCATTAGGGCGAGAAGTCCAGAACAGTAAAATTTAGAGTTAAAACCAATATCAAGTAACTGGTTCATGTATTAATGCGATCTTGAAATAACCTTAATTCCCCCCTCCCGGAAACCCTTAACCCCCCCCCCCCCCCCCCCCCCCCCCCCCCCCCCCCCAATAGGGGGGGGGGAATTCCCTACCGGTTGAGAATCACTGCTTTAGGGCATTTAAAAGGTTCCTTTACTTACATACACGTGGTAGAGGCTGAGGTCATGACCTTGTGAAGACACACTCAGACAGATTTGGACAGAAGGATGATGAAAGTCGTGGTTTCTAGAAGGCCGGGGTTGACCAGCACGAAGATGGACACCGGACATTACCGACAACGTGGACATGACAATGTTTGCGGCAGGAGAACTCACGAAGAATGGACACCGGACACTGCACACAACGTGGACATGATAATGAATAAGGCAGGAGAACTCACACAGAAAGAAGATTCGTTACCGCGGGTCGTGATAAGAACCTAGAGAGAATTGTGCCGCAGGGAGTGACCAGAGGATCGAACTGGCACTCAGGACTCGGAGGAAAGGCCAGACGGAAACATAATCAGACAACTACTGGTAGAATTAGTATCGGGACTCCTCGCTGGCTGTTGCAGATGAGAACGGAACATATCTGGGAATATATCGAGTTTTGTGATGTGGGTTCTTGACTCAACTCATCTCAACTCAACTCATCTCAGCTCAACTCAACTCTGCTCAACTCTGCTCAGCTCAACTCAACTCTGATGAGGGCGACCTTCTGCAAAGGTCTGCTGTGATGTGGGTTCTTGACTCAGCTCAATTCAACTCATTTCAGCTCAACTCAACTCTGATGAGATTGACCTTCTGTCAAGGGTCTGCCACACGATGACAATTACCAGTCAGCCCTGGAGCTGTAATGGTGTACCAGTTGTCAAGCAAATCTCTCAGCCACTGCTGTGAACGGAACCCGGACACAGGCAGTGACAGACCTAATGTACAGAATTTATAGCTGAAAAAACAGCGATCTAATATTCTCAGACATGGACATAAATTACAACGTCTGTTTAATGATCGGACACAAATGCCCTCCTGTGGATAACAGGCTACGTCTGTTTAATGATCGGACACAAATGCCCTCCTGTGGATAACAGGCTATATGAAGTGGAGGGTTGGGAAATAGAACTGAATTTTTTATCTAATCAATACACCAGATTACACAATCAGCTTCTACTCTAGATAATGGTGTATCACTTTGACTCCAGACTTAGACATTTACGCAGGAGAAATCCGCCAGACAATTGATCGAAATGTGTGTTGAGTTGGGTTGGGTTGATTTGGATTGAGTTAAGTTGGGTTGGGTTGAATTAGGTCGGGTTGAGTCAAGACCCGACATAATAGCACTCGGGACATTCCAACACGTTCTCCGTCCCCATCTTCAACAGGCAGCGAAGAGTCCCAATACTAATACCAGTACCACTAGCAACCTGATTATATGTCAGTCTGGTCTTTTGTCAGAGTCCCGAGTGTTGGCCAGATCCTCTGGTCACTCCCTGCAGCACCATTCTCTCCAGGCCGTAATGATCTATATGTTCTTCTGCAGTATACACACGATTCTGGAGCCACGCTTAATCAAATTCACGAATCCCTAAATGTGTTGTTTCAGCTGTCATTGTGTCTTCAGCCTCGTTCGTAGATCATCTTCAAAATATCTCCCTCTGCGGATCGTGTGTGTTTCAGTTGCTGACTCTCTTTAAGCCAATAGATCTGTTGGCTCATTACCTCGCACTTCCAGCACGACTAGAGCAGCCGGTCCATGTAGGTCCATGCAAGAGAGACGTGTCCATGTAAGATCGTGCAAGAGAGACGTGTCCATGTAGGATCGTGCAAGAGAGACGTGTCCATGTAGGATTGTGCAAGAGAGACGTGTTTTGTACCCACACGTGATGTGTCTGAACTGAGAGTCAGGCACGGCGACTGCTCAAGTGGTTTGTATACCAGCTTGTGATCTCACCCACCTCTGTAATATTGCTTGAGCTGTAGCCCTGGAATCTTCATTCTGTTAAACAACGACCTCCTCTCTCTCTCTCTCTCTCTCTCTCTCTCTCTCTCTCTCTCTCTCTCTCTCTCTCTCTCTCTCTCTCTCTCTCTCTATCTCTCTCTCTCTCTCTCTCTCTCTCTCTCCCTCTCCCTCCCTCCCTCCCTCCCTCCCTGCCTTCACAAAGAAAGAAGACTGGAAGGTAAACTGCTATGGCGCAGATACGTGGGCAAAATAACATTAAAGTCACAGCCGCTAATGAAAGATTGTGTGGAAATAACACAGAAGCAACAGCCACTAGTGAAAGATTGTGTGGAAATAACACAGAAGCAACAGCCACTAGTGAAAGAATGTGGGGATATTACACATAAGTAACAACCGCTAAAGAAAGATTGTAGGGAAATAACATATAAGCAACAGCCGTTAATGAAAAATTGTGGGGAAATAACACTGAAGTAACAGCCGCTAATGAAAGATTGTGGAGGAAATGACACAGAAGCAACAGCCGCTAATGAAAGATTGTGTGGAAATAACACAGAAGCAACAGCCACTAGTGAAAGATTGTGTGGAAATAACACAGAAGCAACAGCCACTAGTGAAAGAATGTGGGGATATTACACATAAGTAACAACCGCTAAAGAAAAATTGTAGGGAAATAACATATAAGTCTATGAGAAAATAACAGATGTAACAGCAACTATTGCAAATCTATAAGAAAATACACTGAAATAACTTCGTGAACAGCTGAAGCATAAGAACACACTAACATATACGAGTACTCGGTTGAAACCTACGGCGATTGTAAAGGTCATTTTATCGTTCGTACATTGATTGATGATGTGCTTAACTTGTTAATCATAAAATACAGCTCTAAGTCATCCATTGATAGTGCTGTTTCTCACGCTTTTCTTGCGGGATACGCACTTAATTTCTTCTGGCAGTGTGATTTATAAATCACTTTAATCACCATCATCCAGTATCTTGACGTCTGGCGTGTTCGACCATGCTTCTTCACAAACTGCGATCTCCGACGGCATGGATCAGTTCATATGTTGATTCCCTTCCGTGCAATGACACAAGACCGTCAAAAATTTTCTTATAGTGTCTTCCTTTGTCTCTCTTTCCACAAATCTTTCCTGTTGTCACAAAATGTTCCCGTTTTTGTCTTCTCATAATGTGACCAACCAAACAATAAAAAACAAACAAACAAACAAAAAAGATGACTGCTTCTTTCTGATGTTTGTGGTAAGTTGTCTTTGCGACATAACCTCCCTCAAAATGTCCAGATTGCTCATTCCTGGATGTCCAATGAATTTTCAGCATTCTTCTATAAATCACCCTAGTTACTGTATTTATGACATGTTTGCCGAATACCCAGCCCGCCTTAATTACAGTGTTAACGCTGTGACAGATTACATTGTAGTGTAAAGTTGAT
Organism: Cepaea nemoralis; assembly: GCA_014155875.1. Taxonomy (NCBI): domain Eukaryota; kingdom Metazoa; phylum Mollusca; class Gastropoda; order Stylommatophora; family Helicidae; genus Cepaea; species Cepaea nemoralis. The sequence continues at coordinate 7,947 of JACEFZ010002169.1, forward strand.
TGGAGGAACAGGAGATGTAACTGATCGGTGTCGAAGGATAATAAATGTCATTTGGACAGAAGGACGATGTATCGCCATACTAGGGTCCTCTTGATCGCTGTGCGATATTTATGACAACTTCATTGCTAAGCGCTCCGTGGTGAAGGACGCAGTTCGAAACACAGCTGCGGGCGATTTCGCAGCCGACCGCCTTGCATTGGTGTTTCACGAAATGGTATGGTGCCGGTCGTTCAGAAAGCAGTGGCAAGCTACTGAACGTAAACTTGCCAAGAGATCACAACAGCAAAAAATCTGATGTTGACTTCGACGTCCTGTTAAGAATATGCAACGAACTCTTTTTCATTGCTCAGAGAGGCGAGGTCTCGGAGGTTTGACGCTGAGCCGCCAGCGTCTGCAGCTTACCTTGTTCCAGACGTATTGGTTATCCATTCCTCTGGGTCAAACAAGGCTAGGCCAAGAGAGGGAAAATGTCGTTTGTTCACCACATGTTTCTCTGAAGCTCTGCCCAGGTATTGTGATGGAATTTTGGCCAAATCCCAACTCACATACGTTGGTCTGTCAAGACTGTAAGGTGCCACTCACTCACTTGTTCGTGTGATTGTGTACCATATCTGGTCCACACCAACATTATTGTTTGGCACTGAATTAGTTAAAGGTAACAGCATCAACTTCATCACACCTTGTTTTATCTCGTTTAGCTCGTTCTGTCTAGTGCGTTCACAATTGTTTTGAAAAAGTATTTGTTGCATCATTATGAAATTGGTCCTACCTTCTGCTATTTACTCCCACCCAATGCTATGTCTGTGATAGGTCCAAAGGCAACTGAAATCATTTAAAGCGGCGAAATTTCTTTGATGTTTTGGCTAAAATGTATTGAATTCACGCTAAAAATATAGTTTTACAGTAATGCACGTCAATTCAGGTAACGACCTCTGTACACTTCCGTTCCACTATGTGACGTGCTTCTCATAAGGAAATTCCCGTGCACCACGGAGAATATTTATTATTGAATACTGATGTTTCCACGTGAAGATGTAATACATTTCATAATATGCACTTCATCTCTGACCTGAAATTATATACCGCGTATAAATAAACATTGTGATCTGCTGAACAATCTCCAGAACAAAAACAATTTTTTGTTGGTATACATAAATAATGATAAGGTTATGTGCTAAATCTCATAATTTTCCCTCAGTTGGTTACTGAGTTATAGATTTTTATACGTGGGCAAACATTTGTGAACGCACCTAAGACCCCCAGGAATCTCCGAGAAAATTGCACTCGTGAGCCGAATTACGGAGTCAATAATGGAATCCACAACCTTCGGAGCGCGAGGTAGGCGGTTTAATCACTCCCCGTGATGACAACAAGGAGCAGATCAGGGGACTAGTGTTGTCAGTCAGTCTCAGTTTAATCAGTGGATACAGCCGTCATCTCGAACGCTCTTAATGAGATAGGCTGGTCTGGGGACTTTTCAGCTGATGAATCAACATTGAGGATAAGAATTCATCTGCTGAGGTCATAGGTCGTAGAGGCCAGAAACGAGTTGTTCAAATAACGCACGACACCGGTCAGTTGGACCTCAAAGTTGACTTCTCGTTCAGAAAGCAATATCAAGTTGGTTAGTTAGTTGCATATCCTTTACAGGACGTAGCAGTCATCTCCAGCATTTTTTGGCTGTTTATGATTCCTGGGCAAGTTTACTTTCAATAGTTTGCCATTGCTTTCTGGGCGACCGGCACTCAAAACACTGTATAGAAACAAACGACCGGGAAGGTTAACCCGGTCAACAAATGCCCGCAGAAGTCGGATGTGTCGGCCTAATGGCGCAAGAACGCAGCTCTGCTGTAAACAGGCACAACGCAATCACGTCCGAAAAAAAAACACTCCGGATGAACGCAGAAGAAGAAACATTCGTTACTCCTTCGCCACAACCGACAATGGCAAACTACTGAACATAGACTTGCCCAGTAAAACAGTCTGGGTTTGGGGTTGTTCGCAACGTCTTCCAAAGGACATGCAACATTAAAGTCATATTTTATTAAATGGAGCCGCGGCTGTGTAGTGGTCACGGGTTCAAATCCACGGAGTTTTAAAATATTGACCTGGGCTACTGGAAGGTAGATGCAGCCTATAATGGATACCTGTAGACTTCTGGAGAGATAAAGGCGGCCACATCACCCAATGAGTACCGACTGGTCTTTAAAATAAGGTGTGGTAAAACGGTCGTTTACTTTGTAATACGAGGGCGAGTCAATATTTTTCTACAGATGTCATTAGGTGACAGCAACATCGAACTTTATATTCCCGTTCGTCAGGTGGCGCTAGGTGTCTCATGCGCATGCGCAGCGCATAAACAAAATAGCGACTGTACTTACGGAGTGTACAACCACAGAGCAACGTGCTGTTGTGTATTTTTGTGGGCAAAAGGACTACCTGCAAAGGACATTCATAAGGAAGTGCTTCCTGTTTATGCTGACAAATATTTGTCCCGTAAAGCGGTGCACCAAGGCCCGTTTGTCAGGGTTAGTGGACAGTGATTTTGGTGATTCGAGTTTGCAGTTTGGGTGACTGTCTGTGCACCCTGGCCGGATCAAGTGCAGATAAATCTACAATTTGATCTTAGCGAAAAGGCCGAAATCTTAGCCAAAACGCTGAGAAGCGATTGTCCGTAGGAAGTAATGGCTGATGTTCAACCTGCTTCAACAGCATCGGTTATTTTTTAGATTCGTTGTTTTTTTTTTTTTATATTTCTCCTTTCTGTGCTCTCTTTTGAGTTAGTAATAAACAGGATTGGTTACATGTTTATCATCGGTTGAGTCGTATGGGGTTCCAAGCTGATTGGCATTATCTTTTTTCCCCGTTGAGTTGGTCTTGATGAGGACCGGTCCTGAGGAGAACCTGCCAGATTTAGTTGCCTCCCAATTGGTTGTCGCTTTCTCTAGTTAGTCTTGACAAAGGCTAGTATGTGTCCGTTTACCTGCAAAGCGTTGTGGAACGTAATGAGCACGGCAAGGCACGTAGAGCGCCCTGGTCATCCACTGCACCTGTATTCGTCTCCAGTCGTCTCGACTTGTCTTGCCACTGGACTCAGATGGACTCGGGCGAGAGAGTGAGGTCGACGAATTGCGCAACTCTTCCTCACTTTAATCCAAGTCATCGCGCAAGTCATTCTTCACTCTGCTGATGAAGAATCAGATTCGCTGGGCTGGTCACTTGCCTCGCATGCCAGATCACAGGCTCCCTAAACGAATTTTTTACAGCGAACTGCGTTGTGGTAAACGCTCCCAATGTGGCCAGAGGAAATGCTTTAATGACTCTCTGAAAATCTCACTGAATGCTTTTAGAATTCATCATGACACCTGGGAGGCTGCAGCCAGAGACCGAAATTCGTGGCGTGCATCATTACGCAAAGGTGCAGTCATATGTGAGGCAACCAGGACTGCAAGAGCTGTGAAGAAAAGGCAGGACAGAAAAACCACTGCAGGAAATCCTCCTCCAGAAACGTCAAGCATTCTTTGCCCACATTGTCAAAGAACATTTCGAGCCAAAATAGGCCTTATCAGCCATCTTAGAACTCACGGCTCCATACTTTCAACCCCACTGGATGAAATGTAAGTCATCATCATTCTTGATGGACAAACAACATGTGTCAGGACAGATTCTTTTGTATTTTCTTTGGCGAGATCTTGAGATAGTCCTTCGTGGGTTTCTTACGTGCTTAACACTTTTATATTTACTACTACCACCATGCCACACGGAGGTGTTCTACAATTCACTTAAATGTTTCTCTAGTCCAGTGGTTCTCAACCAGTGGAGAATTCAAGGGTTTCCGGGGGGGGGGGGGGGGAGAGAGAGAGAGAGAGAGAGGAGAGAGAGAGAGAGAGAGAGAGAGAGAGAGAGAGAGAGAGAGAGAATGAAGATTATTTCAAGATCGCGTTAATACAAGAACCGATTACTTGATATTGTTTTTCCCTCTATACTTTACAGTTCTGTACTTCTTGCCCTTCTGAAATTCGTTTTATAACATAAGTAGACCCGCAAATCACGTTTTATGTAGACGTCTAGACTTGTTCTAGTATGTGTTATTAAATTGAGCTTCAATTTCTACGTATACTGTATATGGGGGGGGGGGGGGGGGGGGGGTTATAGGGAGGAAATACCCAAAAAAAAGTGGGGGGGGGGGGTGACATTCTGAACATATGGTGATGGTGTGCATGGTTAAAAAAAGGTTGAGAACTACTGCTCTAGTCGTTGTGAAATAGTAGATCTGACCCAACATCTACACAATATTATATGTGAGAAAAAAAAAAAAAAACCACAGAAGAAGAAAACCACTAAAGGTAGTGTTAGTTGCATATCATTTACATGACGTTGCAGTCAACCCCAGCTTTTTTTTGTTTGTTTGTGATTTCTTGGCTAGTTGACGTTGCTTTCCGAACCGCCCGTAGCTGTGTTTAGAACGCGATATGCGGGGATATGAACTGCATTCCTTAAGCCTTTGCCACAGAGCCGGTAACGAGTTGTAACAGAGGCCAAATCAATACAAAAAATACCAATAAAATATGCAGAAGTGGAGATAGTAACACATTCTTAAGTATTGGTGATATATAATAAATGATGTGGCAAGAGAAGCGGAACAGACAGCAAACACTGCATGTAATCACTTCTAGCCTGAGTGTAACCAATATGAGAATATAACTGGTCACATCTCCCACCGATTGGTCTACAGATATTGGGCGAGCATCATATACCAGCAATGCACCGTTTGGCGTAGATGGGGATCCTTGACATTATTTATTGAATTCAAAACAATTTATTAGTAATGAATGTAAACACAGCCACGAACAATATGTTGCACGATTTATTGCCTGGCATATTTCGGTGCATCTCGTCAGGTGCATACTGCAGGCGTGATATTAGTTTGTGTATCGTTTACATGACGTCGAAGTCAACCCCAGCATTGTTTGGCAGTTTGTGATTTCTTGGCAGGTTGACGTTTAGTAGTTTATCTTTGCTTTCTGAATGACCGACACTCGTACCATTGTATACAAACCAATGCAAGTAGGTCTGCTTCCGAATCGCCCGCAGCTGTGTTTCGAACGCGGTTTGCGAGATTAAGAATTCCGTCCGTAATTCCTTCGCCCCAGAGCCGACATATATATATGCCAACGAGCCCTTTCTGACGTAACTAGGGGTATTGAGATGCGGCTACGTTGACACTCTTTATGAATTACACACTGATACACCGTGAACACAACTCGTCACCACCGAGTGATAGAATGGCCTCATGTATTGTTTCTATGCGACACAATCACTGGGATATTCAAAAGTACATGTACACCCACGCCATTTGTTTACACACTGATTGTAGTACGTCCTGCTATCCAGGCTATCTAATCAACTACAATGGTCTACACATACACTCTTCTACCCTACTTACAGTCCTGTTACACATGGTCGCATGGCGCCTACATTCACAGGCCGGCAACCTCTGCCCACGGCACACGACTCGACTCCGTG
>JACEFZ010002170.1:0-33814 GCA_014155875.1 Cepaea nemoralis
TATTGTTTACTTTTGTCTGCCCCAATATACAATTCCATATCTCAGTAACCAACTGAGGGAAAATGATGAGATTTAGCATATAACCTTATCATTATGTCACCCAACAACAAAAAAAATTTTGTTCTGGAGATTGTACAGCAGATTTCAAAAGTTTGTTTATATGCGGTATATAATTTACGGGTCAGAGATGAAGTGCACATTATTAAATGTATTACGTCTTCACACGGAAACATTAGCGTTGAATAGTTAATTTTCATCGTGGGACATAGGGATGGCCTTATGATAAGAGCCTCGCGTAAGTGGAACGGGGCATTACTGTAAAACAAGTTTGTTAGCGAGAAATCAGCTAGTTTTTCACTAAACATCAAAGAAATGTCGCACCTTTCCATGATTTAAGTTTAGCTTTTGGACCTATCAAAGGCATATTCCTTGGGTGGGGGTAAATATAAGACGGCAGGAAAAATTTCATAACGATGCAACAGACAGTTTTCAAAATAATTGATCGTGAATGAATGCATTCATTTCTGGACAGACTATAGGTCTTAGTCAGATATGACTGAGCTACCGTATGACAGTAGACGGTACTACCTGCTTTCTGTCAGCGCTGAATGTTGGGCGGCGCTTACCAAACCCGACACCCCACATTGTGCCAACGGCTTCGGGCGGAAGAGCGCAACTGGGAGGGTACAAGCCTTATCCTGGTGCGAGGAAATGCAACCCAAAGACAAAATAGTCACGGCAGGGCAGACCAGGCCCTAAGCCTTGGTTAGCAGCTGGTCTAGGATCGAAGCTCCGACAGGCGGACAGTTACGCATGCTTTGCTGATCCGGCAGCTTCTGCAGCTTGTCTTGTTTCAGATGTATAGGTGTCAACTTTCCTCTGGAGTGAACTAGGCAGGCCGAGAGAGGGATCATGCTGCATGGGCAACACATGGTTTCTTTATTTTAGCCCAGGCTTTGTGCTATGGAGAGGCAATAACTCCATCCCTGGTCTTAACCGGTCTCGGACTCAAAGCGAGAGGCAACTGTTACTGTTTATAAGTCCTTGTCAGTTGGCGTAGACATGGGGCGCCACGCGTTGCCTCTGACGGTGGGAGACACCTACAGGTGTCACTGATCAGCTACCCCGCCCGCCTCAAGCTGGGCAGTCCCCACGGCCAATCGGGTGCTGATCCGTCACAGCCTGCCTGCTTCAATGGGTGCTTGGGGCTAGGATAAAATCTGAATCGCAGGCTGTAAAACCAATGCACCAGGTACTAATAAAAAGAATAATAGAAACCTCAAGCTACGGCTTGCAACCTGGAACGTAAGAACCATTTGTCCAGGATTTTTTCCACTGACTTGACAAATATTGACGATGTGAGATAAACGGCTGTGATTGATGCTGAACTCAATCGCTTAACATTGATATTGCTGGCCTGCAGGAGACTCGCCACGCTGAGGAAGGGTCACTCAGGGAAAACAATTACACCTTTTCTGGAAGGATAGAGGGCAGGCAGAAAAAAGGCAACACGGTGTGGGCTTTGCAGTGAAGAATTCGCTACTGGGAATGATTGATATCCCAGCTGGAGGTAATGAAAGATTATTATCACTGCGCTTGGCAACAGGGAAGGGTCACTCAGGGAAAACAATTACACCTTTTCTGGAAGGATAGAGGGCAGGCAGAAAAAAGGCAACACGGTGTGGGCCTTTGCAGTGAAGAATTCGCTACTGGGAATGATTGATATCCCAGCTGGAGGTAATGAAAGATTATTATCACTGCGCTTGGCAACCTCTTGTGGATTTGCCACCATTATCCTGCATATGCACCGACACTCGCTTCCTCTGATGATGTGAAGGATACGTTCTATGAGCAGCTAGACTCAAGTGATCAAAGCAGTTCCAAAATCCGACTACATTTATATGCTCGGTGATTTCAATGCTCGTGTGGGCAAGGACTCGAGTTCATGGCCAGTATGCCTTGGAAAATACAACAACGGTCGCATGAATGATAATGGGCAAAGGCTGCTGGAGCATTGCACTAGAAATGACCTATGTATTACAAACTCCTTTTTTAAAACAAAAGAGTTGCATAAGGTCACATTGAAACATCCAAGATCCGGCCATTGGCATCAGCTGGACTTCATTATCACACGGAGACAACATCTGAACCATACATCATTAACTCGAAGTTACCACAGTGCTGACTGTGATACAGATCATTCTTTGGTTGTTGCAAGGGTTAGACTGAGACCAAAGAGAATCTACACAGCTAAACACAAATCTAGCCCCAGGATTAATATTATTAACACTCACGATCCTGGAAAGTGCTTTGAATTTCAACAGCAACTTGAAGATCGCTTTCACTGATACATCAGAAAATTGTATAGTAAATGATAAATGGAGTAAACTTAAGGAAACTATTTATAAAACAGCGGTAGGGAGTTTACGGCACTGTGGATCATAAGAGGCAGGACTGGTTTGCGGCAAACAGCCAGATACTGCAGCCCTTGATTGATAAAAGAAGATAGCTCTCTTAAGAAACAAGGAAAGACCAACGCGTAACACTCTGAGTGAGCTGAAGCAAGCTAAGGAAGGATGTGCAAAAGGCTGCCAGGCAGTGTGCGAATGACTATTGGATCAAGTTATGTGAGTCCATTCAAATCGCAAGTGATAAGGGAAACATCAGAAGCATGTATGAAGGGATAAAGAAAGCCTGTGGTCCAATGATCAAAAGAAGTGCACCGCTGAAAACCTTGACTGGAGAAATCATCACTGATAAGAAACAGCAGATGGATAGATGGGTAGAGCACTATTTAGAGCTTTACTCAAGTGAGACCAAACTAGCGGATGATGCCCTCAACGCCATAGAGGCTCTACCAACTCTTGACCACCTGGACACACTTCCCACCATAACAGAAGTTAAGTGTGCTATAAATGAACTTGCATCTGGCAAGGCTCCAGGTAAGGATGGGATTCCAATAGAGGTTATCAGGAGTGGGCAAGACACACTCACTCTACAGATCCACCAGCTAATAGAGCTATGCTGGCGAGAAGGACAAGTCCCACAGGATTTCAAAGATTCAAGACATCATAACGCTGTACAAGAACAAGGGCGATCGGAGCGAACTGTAACAACTATAGGGGTATCTCACTTCTGTGTATTGTTGGGAAAGTATTTGCCAGAATTGTTCTGCGCAGACTTCAAGTCCTGGGAGATCAAGTCTACCCCGAATCACAGTGCGGCTTCCTGTCAGAACCGGTCTACCATTGATATGATATTCTCATTGCGACAGATGCAAGAAAAATGCCGGGAATCAAAATCAGCCACTGTTTATTGCCTTCATCGACCTCACAAAGGCATTCGATTTGGTCAGTCGTGAGGGTCTGTTCAAAGCACTAAAGAAGATTGGCTGCCCACCAACTCTTCTGTCCATTGTGGAATCGTTCCACACAGGCATGAAGGGTATAATCAAGTTTGATGGCTCAACTTCAGAAGAGTTTGAAATCAAGAGTGGAGTTAAGCAAGGTTGTGTACTATCCCCCACCCTCTTTGGGATATACTTTTCACTTCTACTGAAATATGCCTTTCGTGATCAGGATGACGGTATATACATTCACTCACGCTCAGATGGTGGCCTCTATAATGCTCAGAGATTGAAGGCCAAGACCAAAATTAGGAGGGTACTAATCAGAGAGTTGCTTTTTGCGGATGATGCTGCGATTACGACCCACTCTGAGGAAGAATTACAACATCTACTATCTGCATTCTCCAATGCTTGTTCTGAATTTGGTTTAACAATTAACAAAAAGAAGACACAGATTATGTCACAAGGTGCACATGGTGTACCATCAATCTTTATTGACGACGCCGAACTGGAGATAGTAGACCATTTTACATATCTAGGATCAGAGGTAAATAGCAAATTATCCCTCGATCAGGAAATCAACATCAGGATTGGCAAGGCAGCAACAACAATGAACATGTTAGCAAAAAGAGTCTGGGAGAACAGGAAGCTTACTGCCAAAACAAAAGTCCTCGTCTACCAAGCCTGTGTCCTTAGTACTCTTCTTTATGGCAGTGAAACCTGGACAACTTACTCACGCCAAGAGAAACGTTTAAACAGCTTTCATATGCGGTGTCTGCGAAGAATACTTGGTATTAAGTGGCAAGACAAAATCACAAATACTGAAGTATTGGAAAGATCAGGTTGTGTGACGGTGTATTCCATGCTCAGTCTTCGTAGACTTAGATGGATAGGACATGTTAGGAGGATGGATGATGGTAGAATACCAAAGGACATCTTTTTTGGTGAATTACAGACGGGTAGGAGATCTCAGGGTCGGCCTCTACTACGATACAAAGATGTGTGTAAGCGGGACATGATTGATACAGGCATTGATAATGCACATTGGGAGCAAGTCGCCGCTGAACGTGTTGCATGGAGGGCAACTATCAGAAATGGAATAAAGACAAAGGAGAAAATGATTGCAGATAAAGCACACACAGAGCGTGAGAGTCGTAAGATGGTGCAAAATGGTGGAAATGACCATGTTTTCACATGCATCTACTGTGGGCAAACATTTGCAGCAAGAATCAGCCTTGCCAGCCACACTCGCCACCGCCATGGGTCGTAGTTATTAAGCCTTTTTGAAGCACAATGTACCAAACTATCGTCTGTCAAGACGGAAAGGTGCCAACTTATAGTTACAATCACATCAGGCAGAAACATTGCTAGAACTAGTTAATTATAGCCACATCAGGCGGAAATATTGCTAGCTAACATTTGCTGTCTTGATCCTCTTTACAATTATACAAATCATCGACGATTTTATTACTTGGTCCACACGTTCTGGTTTGGTTTGTTTTTTTGATTTTGGTTAAGGACCGCGTTCATTATAAAGGGATGTTTTCTTAAGTCTTTCAGACCTTAACGTTTTCGTGGGAAATATCCAAAAGAAGACAATAAACATAACGATAAAATTATTGGCATATTATTGTCGAAAACGAAACATTTACTGTGTTTTATGTTGACAGATCTAGCCAGGTTTCTTTAGTAAGTTCAAAGTAATCTTAAACGGTTTAATAACAATCCCATAAGTTGCCTAATGTACATATGCTGTAGCTGAATACACATGGTTCGGTGTTTAGGCCTCATAAACTATGTGCTCCAGTCTTCTCCTATAAATAACATTCAAGCACATCGTCCGATGGAGAGCACGAACTCACACCGCCGACGAGGATCTAAACGTGAGTATACCAGAAACATATATGCTAGACATATTCTTTGGTTGTTTTCTTTTTTCTTGGCTGTGGATTTGCTTTTTAATTGTTACAACTATCCTTGGTACCCGCATGCTCGAAAAGTTTAGAACTTCATAAGGCATTTTAACGTTCGCAAAATATACTCGTAATTTCTGGCGTTTCATCATTGCCCGAAAAGACAAAACACCCACTCTCTAAATAAGACAACAAGACGGCGCCAATATAAATAAGTGTGTGAAGCTGATTGTAGCACATTTTTGAATATGTTTTCTGTAATGTTCTTGTTCTGATTCCATAGCCAAAGTTGTGGATAGAATATTGGCGTGCATACAAATGCATAAATTCGAGCTCTAAAATATACAAGAGACTGAAGGCAAATGTGTAGCAATCAACAACAAACAAATAAACAAACAAACAAACAAACAAGCAAACAAATAAACAAAAAGATACCGCATATACTGCAGACTAACGTCAAAAAGGAAATAAAAGAAATAAAATATAAAAACGTTAGATGTAGGCCTATCTATATCTATAAAACAGAGTGTATGTTTGTGGGTTTGTGGGTTTGTGGGTATTGGATGCGTTCGATAACGGTACATCCGATTGAGATGAAATTTTCTACACGTCTTCCTTTCATTCATTTGCAACCGACTATAATAATTTCTTAATGTAAAATTTTCGACTTATTTAATAACATTTACTTTTCCATTTTCATTATATAATGTCTATATAGCAGGGGCACTTCACTCTAGAAAAGTTATTTCAAGGGGCATAACTTTTAATAACATTTCTAAATACTTTATAGTCATATTGTTGGACTTTCCTGCACTATTGTTACACTCTTTGTCTATAGTTATTTTTAGGCATATGAGTTATATTAAATAATGATATAATCTTTAAGGTATTTTTACAGTTGGCATAAAAATAATGCATTATGCATAACATTTTAACCCATCTTTTTCTACAGTTTTCATTGAATGGTGTGTGGAAGGACATTCTTTTAAGTTACTGTGCGCCAAAAGCTGGGCGAAACCACGCCGGTCAGACAGATAGACAGACAGACAGTCGGGAACGGGAGAGCTTATATGACTACTTATATGAATTAAATTAGATGCTCCCCACCAGGGACTGGGTGAAGCCGGGCCGGGACAGACAGACAGACAGACATACAGACAGTCGGGAACGGGAGAGCTTATATGACTACGTATATGAATTAAATTAGATGCTCCCCACCAGGGACTGGGTGAAGCCGGGCCGGGACAGAGAGACAAACAGATAGTCGGGAACGGGAGAGCTTATATGACTACGTATATGAATTAAATTAGATGCTCCCCACCAGGGACTGGGTGAAGCCGGGCCCGGTCAGATAGACAGACAGACAGATAGTCGGGAACGGGAGAGCTTATATGACTACTTATATGAATTAAATGAGATGCTCCCAACCAGGGACTGGGTGAAGCCGGGCCGGGTCAGCCAGCCAGACAGACAAACAAGCAGACAAACTGACTGATAGATAGATAGATCCCCTCCAGGGCCTGGGCGAAGCCGGGCCGGGTCAGCTAGTATTCTATACAGGGCGAGACAGACAAACCTTATGTGTTTTAACTGTTTTTGATTTCTTAACGAGTTTACGTTTAGCAGTTTGCCATTGTTTCTGACCGACCGGCACTCATACCTTTGTATGGGGACCAACCCAAGGCAGTTTGCTTCCATACCGCCTGCAGCTGTGTTTCAAAGTTTGTATTCGGGATTACGAGTTGCTTTTGTAACCCTTCCGCAACATAGCCGGGTTAGAGCAGGATTAGAAAACGAATGTTAGACTGTGCAACCATGGCGACAGACAGAGAATGCTGGAGATCCATCGAAAGTAAATCCTCGTTGTACGAATGGCAGGTAACGTGTCTGATCTGCTGTCATTATCTTCCATGCTGTAAATTCCTTCCACCGTGTACTAGTGTTTCTCACATTACAAGGCGATTAAGCGCTTATTGTAAATGACATAGCTTTCCATCTGATTTTATTTCGTCAAGCACGAACAGTCAACATGCACACCGCAGTTAGAATGTGGGCATTAATGTGATTTATAGTGTGTATAATAAAATAGAAGGTAGTTAATTTAATAACTCTCACGCCACTGGACAATTATGCAGAGACTAATGGACCAAACAAAACATAATGCTTATGAATTTTGTGATGATGGTTACCATGTAATGAGGATAACCGGAGAATGATGTGACAAAATCAGACGTCAATATATAACACGAAATATTATACTACGATCATAATCAACATCCCCGCCTTTATTGACTCTATCGGCATCATAAATGTTATCATCAAATCCATTTAATAACTTATCCTTTGTGCCATGGAACAAGACTGTGGTATCTATTCTGTCTGCACCATGTGTTTATATTCCATTATTTTTACCGTTCTTCACAGAAAGTTCGAGTTTTCTTTTGTTTTCGTGTGGCCATGAAAGATGGTTTCCTTTAGATAGGATTTAATTTGCAGTGTATGCATTGCCTTTGGATTGTAAAGCGTTGAAATACATTAGTCAATAATTTTTTAATTAGTTTCGTTCCTGAGTTTAGTTTAGGGTTAATATTAAATGTTTCTAAATCTAGCAGGGACATGACAAATTTATAGGATCATTCTTCCTGGACACTGGGCTGGGTCTGTTGGCAATGAAACACCTAAAACATGTGGAGAAAACTGACCAGTCTAGATGTAAACTCAACCAGTCCTTAAGTGATGTGCTTAATAATGACCTGGCAACATTCTTACATACCTCACCGGAGATGTGCAGCTCGAGAACCGGTCTTGCAGGTCCCGCTGTATTCTGGGTTTGGAAAGAGGAAGGAGAGCTCTGAGACAGTTCTTTGGAGATGGCACTTTGGTACCGGGTGAGACAACAGACTTTACACAACTCTCACACCGATAAATGCTCTGTTCGGGCTTGACAGCCTGAAGGCCGATGCATCGGACGTTAGAGTTAAATTCAACCTTCCAGAAGATTCACAACAAACCTATCAATCAGCCAGTCAACAAGAACCATGAATTCGTTATGGTTTTACAGATGTTCCTGATCGCTTGAGTTGTAAGAGCATACACTAAATAATAATAAATATAAGATGGAAATAGGATGTCCCGTGTGCGGCAGTGAAGTATCCACATCAGCTGCAAATCAGGACTAGATGGCCATAAGATCACTGCACTGGCAAAATAAATAGTTGAGGATTACACTTGGGTAAACATAATTAATTGCTTTGGGCGGAATCTTTCTTAAGGGAGTAAACCTTACATGCGTGCATGTTATATTAGAATACGCTGCCTTGTGAGCTAAATATGAATTTCTAGACGTAATGGATTCTCAGTAAAAAAGAAAGGAAGAGGAAAATGTTGAAGAAGAAGTAGTAGCAGTAGAAAACAAAGAATAGGAAGAAGAATAGAAGACTTGTGTATGAGATTATTAGAAAGCTAAAGATGAACAGAAGAGTGGAAAATTGTTAGGAACTTCTTAATATATACGTTCCAAAAGATATCCTGGATATTCAGCATGCAGAAGAGAACCCGAATAACAACTGTGATAAACCAACCAATGAAGAAATAAGGAAAGCAATGAAACTCTGAAAGGAGGTGGGCTGCTTAGTCTAAACTTATGGTTGAAAATAATAAAAACAAAACCATGTTTCACACCTTGAGCGTACAATTTTACAGTGCTAGACCCATATGTTACAGACCAGATGTAGTTAATATCACGCCAGAACACAGAACCATTGTGTTAACAGTCTTGTGCACTATCCGCAACATCATTCAATGAATACGCATTTCTTTTTACTTAAGAAACATTTGGTCCAATTTGTTTCGTATGTGCACGCATTGAACTCATATGGGTTTATCTGCGTAAAACAGACGACACGAGGTCAGGTTCTATAAATATACTCCTGCCACAGATTTGACTAATCATCTTGTCTGACATGCCAGTTCCCACCAGTCATGAGGGAAACACTTGGTGCTCTGCTAGTAAGTAAATAACCAGAAGAGATTCGTTTTCCAGGCTTTAAGGCGCGTTGGTTATGTTGAGGACGCCCCATATTGTGTATAGATAATCGGCAATCGATGGAAGATGTGATCAACGTCACGCCGGCCGATTTCATGTCTCGGAACATTTCTGGTTAACCTCTGAGGCTGGATCGATGGAAGATTCAGGTCAGTTTTAAAAACAAAACACAACAAAATCACGCCTCGAAAGGTATTCGAAAAAATTCCCACCATACCAGAAATCAAGCCTGCTAGTATTTGCTATTCTGCTATTCATCTTTTTGTTTTGTTGCAATCGATTCAGCCGCTACATAATTCCAAGCGTTTGCTAACTGTCTTATAATGATGCTCACAGATCACCGGCTCTTGAGTTGTCATGCATTTTCTGTGACCCTGATGGACTTGAGAAGCAAATATCTATAACTGCTAGAACTAGACAGTCGCTGTGGTGATGTTAGACAGTATCGTCAGAATATGTGCACAACATATTATACCTGCTAGAACTAGACAGTCGCTGTGGTGATGTTAGACAGTATCGTCAGAATATGTGCACAACATATTATACCTGCTAGAACTAGACAGTCGCTGTGGTGATGTTAGACAGTATCGTCAGAATATGTGCACAACATATTATACCTGCTAGAACTAGACAGTCGCTGTGGTGATGTTAGACAGTATCGTCAGAATATGTGCACAACATATTATACCTGCTAGAACTAGACAGTCGCTGTGGTGATGTTAGACAGTATCGTCAGAATATGTGCACAACATATTATACCTGCTAGAACTAGACAGTCGCTGTGGTGATGTTAGACAGTATCGTCAGAATATGTGCACAACATATTATACCTGCTAGAACTAGACAGTCGCTGTGGTGATGTTAGACAGTATCGTCAGAATATGTGCACAACATATTTCCGGAGTGAGTAGAGCTGTTTTATGGTATCCATCTTATTCTCCATGTTTAGCTATGTGTTGATGTGTTGCTGTTTGCTTAACACTTTAGCAATCAATTTTATTGGAGTCGGTAAAATTCATTTACATACGCATTGTTCCTGTTGAGTATATTGATTTTCATTATTTGTCCTTCTCACATTGCGTAGTGTGTGTGTGTGTGTGTGTGTGTGTGTGTGTGTGTGTGTGTGTGTGTGTGTGTGTGAGCGTGTCTCGGTTTGTGTAGGTGTGTGAATGTGTTCATGTGCGTATTGTGCTTAAATGTCTATTATTATAGTACATTGTACCGTAAATTACTGGATTGTTGTGAACATATGTTGCTGCTAGTTTTTCAGTGCTTATATTTTGCTCGTCATTTCCGATTTGTTTCGAGAAAACTGAAGTAATTTTCAGGTCTACAGTGAGTATATTGTAAAACGTATGAGTTTAGTGACTCAATTTTGCACACATTTATAATCTTTAGTCAGTTTATTTACCGACATAATTTTGGTTTTAGAAAGTATATCTTGCTATGCATTTCTAATTTTCGCTACTGTATTTTACACTAAATTCCTGGTAACATATTTCTCTGGTTTGTATAGTTTATCGTAAACTGTTGATCTCTTGTAACTACACACACACACACGCACACACACACACACACACACGCACGCGCGCGCACACTCACACACATCATCTTCTTCTCCAGCGTTCCGAGCCATTGAGGTTCTTTGCTGCAGATACAATCCGTCTCCATTCGTCTCTCTGGTTGACTTCTCTTGCCAGTCGTTGATTCCAAGTGCTTGTAGGTCTGTAGTATATATTATCTCTCCACCGTCTTCTTCGTCTACCTTGGGGTCTGCGGTCATTTATTTCTTGAGTGTAAGCGAGTTTTGTTTGCCCTAGCCATTGTATTCTATTAGGCTTCATGATACCAGTGATTAGAGGGGACTTAAACCGATCATAAATGTCTTTGTTACTTCTTCTTGTCCACTCTCCACTTTATGTATCCCTAATGGGTCCAAAGATGCGTCTTAAAACTTTGTAACAAGGCTTCATCTCCTTTCGTTGTACTCCAGGTTTCAGAGCCATACAGCACAACTGGTCTGATCAGTGTTTTGTATATTGTGATTTTGGTGTTACGAGATAGCACAGTTGATTTTAGTAGATGTTGTAGTGCATAGTATATCGTATTTCCAGAATTGATTCTAGTTTGTATTTCTTCCCTTATGATGTGTGTGTGTGTGTGTGTGTGTGTGTGTGTGTGTGTGAGTGTGTGTATGTGGTGTGTGTGTGTGTGTGTGTGTGTGTGTGTGTGTGTGTGCGTGCGTAATATGCCCTGCCAGTTGGAGTAGGTAGGGATTGATGGCTCTCCACAGATCTCGGCACTTGGTTCTGTGGATGGCACTTCTAATTACCTTTTCAAAATCTGTATAAAATCATATGTTTGTAGAGCCGTAACAGCAGCGTGGCAACGCGTTAGTATGGTGCGGTATAATCTCACTTACTTACATATTTGGTTTTTGTTTAACTCCCGGTTGTTACATGAACCTTTCCTTCCCAGCAGTCTGGCATATGATATTGTGGTTGTTGTTGTTGTTGTCATTGCTGTTGTCATAGAACCCCGTCAAACCGAGTTCACTTATGTGGGACTTTGAGAAATGGGGTCCGGCGATGGCTTGTATCCATCGGGGCAGCCAAACAAACATTCTGAGCATAATCATGAGCTCTGCAAGCCTTGAGGCTGAGATGTGGGTAATAATTATTTTCAGTCATTTTACGAAATCTTGACGCTGTTGCAGTCTCCTAACATGCATAGTTTCAGTCACAGACAGGCCCTATTAAAATACGAAATCTTGACGCTGTTGCAGTCTCCTAACATGCATAGTTTCAGTCACAGACAGGCCCTATTAAAGCGGAGGTCATTATCGATAATTCATTCGTTTTGCCAGACTGGTGTCTCTTCAGGATGCCCACAGGGAGGCAAAGAGACGTTCCGGACAATCCAAACCCTGACCTTGCACACAAGCGTTTTTTTCATCCCATATAACGAAGACCAGAAAATTGATCTAGACATCTTGAATTGTACATTAAACACACATGAATACTACGGAGCTATAGTAACACATTTGGCAATGCAGCGCAAACTTAGACTCCCCCATCCCAACGCCTAACGCGAAGTGTTGATTAGAAACAGAGAAATCACGCAGATGTGCCTCTTTTATTGATGATATGTTTCCGTCAAACGGGTACATGGTACTTTTTTAAATTAAATTAATCATGGAAGTAAAAATGGTGGCGTAAGGATCTGATTACCTCATGCTAATTTGTCATAATCTACTATATAACGAAAAGCGTAATTAACAACGAATGTCTGGTTGAGGTTAACGAATGTTGAACATTAAGAATAATAATAAATAATGACTATAAGATTTAGATAAACAGGGCTCTTTGGCCATGTAACGAGAAGAGAAACATCAGAGAACAAAGTGACGACAGAAAAGATCAGTGGTTGAACATGCAGAGGCACAACGAGAAAAATTCTGCTGAATGATCAAAGCGGGTGGCATGGATGAATATTCACAATGTTATTATCACAGAACACCAAGGGCTGAGATTTGTGGAGAGATTAACACCTATGCCTCTTTGCAAGGCACAGATGATGGTGAAGATAATCTAGTATGCATCCTTGGACAGATATCAAGATTAATGAACGTGTCTTAAAAAGAGACGTTTCACAATGACACGTTTGTTAACGTTACTCGTATCAGATGTATTCAATTCATTCATTCAACACGACCTAATAGATACAGAGCAGGGACATATCGTGAACAACAGAGTAGTCAGGCGGAAACAGGGACATGGGAAGGCTTAGACAGAATGGTGATAAATTATTTCAAAGTTGATTGACAACATATGAGGCAAGATTTTGTGGACAAATATGATGACTAATGACTTGTCATGGGCATGAGGGGGAAAAAGAAGAAGAAGAAGAAGAAGAAGAAGAAGAAGAAGAAGAAGAAGAAGAAGAAGAAGAAGAAGAAGAAGAAGGAAGAAGAAGAAGAAGAAGAAGAGAAGAAGAAGAAGAAGAAGAAGAAGAAGAAGAAGAAGAAGAAGAAGAAGAAGAAGAAGAAGAAGAAGAAGGTTGAACATGCCGGCCTAGTATATTTGAAGTTCAAGTACTTCACAACCCACTATCTGTATCTTGTTGTTTTTTTTAAATTTCATTTACGTTACTATTACGTTTCTGGAAGTAACGTTTTATTTCAGTTTTCCACCACACGTTGTAACCTCTTCATTCCTCCGTCAGAGTCACTTTTGGTCCATTGGGAGGCTTCTAGACACCAACAAATGACGATAAATTAAATTTCGATTACAAATTATACATGAATACAAATCAATCTAACAACAGATATTTTCCTTAAGATAATAATGATTTATGCATACAAAAATAGGGCATTTTAATGGTGTGTATCCATGTCTCTTTAATCTATAAAACAATTAATTCTATGTACGTTGGGACAGGATTTGAACTGGAAGCTATGAACACCAAACTCAATCCAGCAATGACGTAGCAAAGTCACTAAAACACTTGCCTTCCTGCCCCGGTGGTCATGTGTTAAAATCTACACAAAGATGGTGATGTTCTTTTTTAAATGACCAGCCTAAACTTGGTACCAGGAAATGTAATGGGAAGCGGCCATGTGATACTGACCACATTCTCCATCGCGTCGTAACGATTGGTCAATAAAATATGATACTAGCACCATTTATTCTTTTCACTTCATGGAGTGAAAAAAACTGTCCTTTACATTTTGATGAGTTAAGTCAGCGGTCCTTATCTCTGTTCGCCCAAACACCTTTACGGCTACAAACTATAATGTTTGTGGTTTACCTATTTCGGACCAGAGCGGTTGATTTGTACGAGGGGCTTCAAATGAAGACCTCAAATGTATGTGTTTTTAAAAAAATGTATTCTGAAAAAGTAAAGAACAAATGCATCATTTATGTTTATGTAGTAACCACCGTATTAAATGAAAAGTCTCCAGCGCCAATAAAGCGCTTGGATTCAGGTAGGAAAAAATATACTCAAGGTCAATTCTCAGTGTACGTGGCCTGATCTTGAACAGTATCTCACAGTTTTGAAACTTCCTATTCCACTCATACACTTGTTGGACAGACAGGCAATTGGTAATTTTCTGGGAATGTTCTGAGAAGGAAAGACACTAAGGAAGAGAACTGGTCACCTACCTCCGATGTCGAGTTCTATAATATGCTACCTAACACTTCACACCCCAACGACAGTACATCCCATGTTACTACATTTAGCTGCTTTCACTCTTTACGATCTTCAACTGTCACCAGATGTTTAACTAGAGCACCGAGCAAACAGAAACTACATTGTTTCACCGTTGTGAAGAATGCTGGGCATCCGATCATCCACTCTGGTATCAGAAGGAGGGGGATATACTACGTCTTTTGTTCCCTGTTTGAAATTACCATATTAGATTGATTTAAATAAGACACAGAACAAACATTTGAAGTGCACGTGCTTATCTCCGTGTCAGTAGCAACACAAAAAACTCCTGCACCGTGAGGTCAAACGGCAGCAGGTTAAAAAAAAACAAACAGAAAAACCTTGATGGGTCAGTCCGAGGACATTATTCAACAGATTAGTTCACTTGAGTATATATAACCTGGCGAAAACTGGCAATACGTGCCAACAGAGTGCGGTGCATCACTTTTCAATATGCGCGTGATTGGATAGGGCGTATTGACATCAAAACTCGGTAATTGCGGAGATTAGGCCTTGCTATTTGCTAATTATTCCAAAGGTGTTATAATCATCTACACGCATGAGTCCATCGTTCGACACGCGATAAACACATTGGCGTTTACAGCTCTGGTCGGAGGGAAAATTGTGTAGAAAGACTGCGATGCCTTGGTCTTGAACAAACAAGTAGTCCGACTATGGAGGTTACGGCAGAAATAACCTGGCCGAAGATACACTTTCACAAGATATGTAGGAAATGAATTAGCTGATTGGCTTGCGGGCTGGACTACCATGGAAAGGGGGAGAACAATGGACCTTGCTGGAATAATGGGAAACTGGACGATGAAATAAATCAAGTATTGATTATGAATATGTACCCTTGATCGGGCTGAAAGAACACCAATTCTAAAGGAGTGAACCAGACAAGAGCGCTATGTAGGGGGCTAAAGAAAACTAGTCAACCACCACAGAATTGGTGTCGTCATCCAGTACACCATAAAGGGAATATTGAGGAGAGCATCCGACCACTTATGGACTGAAGGGTTCCATGTGCAGTGAGGATATCCTTCGATTAAATAACTAATTAGATTGTGAGATCTGTCTCACGTGAATTCATATACTACACTGCACTTGACAAACTAAATGTCAAAGGCTAAACCATTTTGCCCAAGAACTTAGCATACATATATCCTATAATTAAATGAGGTACTATTTTATAAGATCTTTCCAACGATGCCGGAGGGTAAATGTTCGTTCCAAATGAAATTAGTCCACCGGACTTGAATACTATTAAATTTACTGCAAAGTACCACCCCTAAGATACGATTCCTATTCCCCTCATCCTCCTTAGACAAATAAAGACCCAAAGCCCTCTAATATAATATTTCTAGATCCTCCCATCCTTACACAAAGAATGACCTGAAACCCTCTAATATAACATTTCTAATTCTTCTCACGCTGATCTCCCTGGCCGAGGAGTTAAACGACTTTCTCCGTAATCCCGTTTATCCACGTGGAGTAACGCAGCGCGCAGGAATTGAAAGCGGTTCTAGCCGCGTTGAAAACGTACGGGATAAGTGAGCCGGCGGCTCAAAAATCAATGGCAAACTACTGAGCGTAATCTTGCCAAGAAATCAACGAGTGCAGTAAAATGCTGGTGTTGACAGCGATGTCCTGTAAAGGATATGCGAAAAAAAAGTTCCTCTCATCCTTACACAAAGTAAGCCCAAAAACCCTCTAATATAAAATTTCTAGTTCCTCTTATCCTTACACAAAGAATGACTAAAAACCCTCTAACATAAAATGTCTAGTTCCTCTCATCCTTACACAAAGAATGACCACAAAGCCTCCAATATAAGATTCATGGTTTCACTCCTCTTTAGACAAAGAAAGACCCACAACCCTCTAAGATAAGATTTCTAGTTCCTCTCCTCCTCCTTAGACAAGTGAAGACTAGAACACAATTTCCGGTCTTTGATCATAACTATCACCCTTACTGAAGCATCCAAACATACCCATGTCCGCAAAACGACAGATAATAAACAGCATATTCACACCAACCCTATGCTATCAATCTCAAACCTGGACTTTATCCAAATTACACCTTCGCAAAATCAACACCTGCGAAATGAGATGCCTGAGGAGAGCTGCCAACTTAACAATCCGAGACCGAGTAAGAAATGTTACTATCAGACAGACTGTGGGATCAACACCTTGTGCCACATTTATTGAAAGACAGAAGATCAAGTGGTTTGGCCATGTCGTTAGAATGCAACATCAGCAACTACCATCACTGGCCTTACATCAAAGATCATCTGCGACGAGACCACGGGGACGTCCAAGAAGAAAATGGATTGACGACATCAGAGACATTGTACAACCACACGGAATGACACTATCCAGTGCCGTCCACCGGGCGCTGGAACGCAAATTATTCCTCCCCACGACGCTTGACGGCAGAAGTGGAAGATGATGATGATGATGATGATGATCATAACATATATCATTTAGCAACCATCTCAATAAAATAGATCAAAAGATGTCACTATGGAGTGGTTCTGCTATTTTTTCTTTTTAATTGTTATGCCTCTTATTTCCCAAATGAACATAGGCCGTCAGCCAACTCATACCATTTGTAGACTTGATCATGAGTGGCTGGATTAGGCAGCTACAGTTTTCTACTTGCTGAGGTAGCCATATTCACACCAACCTTGTAGTAAGTAAAAAAGTAAATAACAGTTTTCCACATACGGGCATATGGTGTTAAACCCACATTTTCATAAAACTATCGGCACTCAATGGGTTATATGGTATAGTATGTCCACATTTGTTTGCCTTCATTCACGATCAATTATTTTGAAAACTGTCTGTTGTATCGTTATGAAATTTTTCCAGCCGTCTTATATTTACCCCCACCCAAGGAATATGTCTTTGATAGGTCCAAAAACAACTAAAATCGTTGAAAGCGGCAACATTCCTTTGATGTTTTGCTAAACCACTAGTGATTTCTTGCTAACAAAGTTATTTTTACGGTAATGGGAGACCTGCAAATTCTGATGACACACAAAGGCGTATCCAGATTCGTATGGGAGTGGGTGCAATGAAAGAACTAGCTTAAAATCGACAGGGTCGGCTGCATTGCACCGGTTTTTTTTAAATCCCATATGGCTCAGTTTCTTTCCGCAGAGCGGAAAGCGTCGCACAAAGCACGAACTTCGTAGCTCCAGCGACGACCCTCGGGAGTCTCCGAAAAAATGCACTTGTGAAATGAAGGACGCGGCCCGGAATCGAACATACAACCTTCGGAGCCCGAGTCAGACGGCTTGACCACTTCACCACGGAGAATCCCGAGAGGGGTGCAATGTGTAATATTAGAAAAGACAGAGAATTTACAGAGGCACGGGGTAAATAATTTGTAAATTAACAGGAAAGTAGAAGGAATATATTTCTTACCTTATTTTTCATTTCCTTATTGTTTCTTCAGCTAATGCTGATGCTGAAATGTTTAGGGCCTACAATTCGTCTGAATAGTTGGGGCAAAATATCCCAGTAAGTGTGTAAGTAGATTAAGGTCTGCGATCTGCTCAGACCTTAATCTGTGTCGGACGATTCCAGTAGGTTGATGATTGCTATCGGTTGCATAAAATTCAATCCATCCTTTCTCCAATAGTCCTCTTCCTCTTTCAACACATGGTCCTGACGTTTTTTCCAGTAACTTTTATCAATATTTAATAGCGCGGACAGACAGACAGACAGACAGACAGACAAACAGACAGACAGACAGACAGACAGACAGACAGAAAGGTGGGTAGGTAGGTAGGTAGGTAGGCAGAAAGGTAGGTGGGTGGGTGGTGCCACATTGCGTTTAGACATAATGACATCATCGGAAAAAGCGGTAGAAAATCATAGAGGAAAACACCACAAGAAACTAAGAAACAGTTGATAAAGAACACAAAGGAGTGACGTCAGTTATCAACAGAAAGGAAAAGGAGAGGACCTTGGGTGATTCGGCTGAGGCGCGACATATTGTGTGAAGCCCGTGTTCGTTTGGAGATTTGGTTGTGAGAAGGCAAAGGCTTGGCTGAGGACTATCAGGTGGAGGATGTCTAACGAAGAAGGTGTCAATACTGAGCATGTTTACTTTCCCGTTAATGGCATCATAAATGTCACGTGTAGCAAGTGGTAAAACAGTGAAAATGGCGTGAGGGAATCTTGTGGAGGGAAGTGTCGGTGAGGGTAAATGTCCTGAAGAGATTATGTTGAGGGAAGCAAGGGTGTGGAGGGGCAGTTCAACGTGTGCAGTTCATCTCCAGATTTCCTCCAACATACATGTTGTGTAAATAATATGTCTTATGCAGAGTTGGTGGCAGACACGAATCTATAATATGAACAACGTATATAAATAGATATTTTTGTGACTGGGGTTTTGATGTCCGCAAGTGTAAGTGTTCAGATAATTGTATAACAAATCACGTTAGTAACTAATGTCCTTTGCGCCGATAATGAATTCATGATAGAGTGTCGGCAGCAAATATCATCATGTTTGGTGTCATTTTCTTCGTTGATAGTTGCGTATCAAATATGTTCAAGTGTCCGGTGTGTCGTGTCAACTGTGTACCTAGTTCATACAAATAACTCAATGTGCGTATAAATATCCAATGTTTGTAGGCTGCACTGTTTACATCAGCGTTTCTTCATTAATGCAGTGTCGTGTTCTTTAGTATACTACAAATGGTGCGTGTAGTATAAATAATAGTGTGTTCTTTCTGTGACGTGCAACTATCGCCGTGAATATTGTGGCGTTCGTATATTTTTAGGCACGTCAGCTCTCTTGTATGTGTCCGATACAACGGCATATAACAATATGCGTTATAATGTTTCTCTTACCTTGCTCCGATATTTTAAGAATAACACTATTCCTTATGAATTCCTGCTCTGTTTTCTGACTCAGTTCATTATTTGGCCGACATATTTAAGCACCGCATCTTCCTGCGCTCTTTCAGTTCCCGTGTTGCACCGTGCGTTCCTTTGAGTTATGGTGTGCATTCATCTTCATTTATGCGTTCTTCACTTTCGACTATTCTGGTAGGGGTTATCTTGACAATAATTTACTTGATAATCAATATCTTGAGCACCGGATCGATGCCACCACATCTGCCACAACGCAACTCCCGCAATTATCAATTGGCAACGTTAACGTTGAAGCAATAGTAAGCTCACATGAACTATCGAACTGTAATACGAAGAATCAACCGACGCCATCCTAAACAACAGTACTCACACATTCTTTTAATGATGCGCTGGATCAATACAATGGATTCGTCGATAAAATGAATTGTCCCTTTTAACACAGGAACGGCATTCACACAAAATATTTACGACTCTATCCCGGTAATGTCCGACTGTAGTTAGGAGCTCAATCTATCTCGCTGTTCTCATTTTTCACCGATTGTCTAGGTGTTCCATGCCTTCAGGTCCTCTGCTCAGTATTGACACCTTCTTCGTTAGACATCCTCCACCTGATAGTCCTCAGCCAAGCCTTTGCCTTCTCACAACCAAATCTCCAAACGAACACGGGCTTCACACAATATGTCGCGCCTCAGCCGAATCACCCAAGGTCCTCTCCTTTTCCTTTCTGTTGATAACTGACGTCACTCCTTTGTGTTCTTTATCAACAGTTTCTTAGTTTCTTGTGGTGTTTTCCTCTATGATTTTCTACCGCTTTTCCAATGATGTCATTATGTCTAAACGCAATGTGGCAGGTGGGTGGACGGCTGGCTGGCTGGCTGGCTGACTGGGTGGGTGGGTGGGTGGGTCGGTCGGTCGGTCGGTCGGTCGGTGGGTTGGTGGGTGGGTTGGCCGGCAGGCAGGCAGGCAGACAGACAGACAGACAGACAGACAGATAGATTAGATAGATAGATAGATAGATAGATAGATAGATAGATAGATAGATAGATAGATAGATAGATAGATAGATAGATATCGGTCGGTCGGTAGGTCGGCCGGCCGGCAGGCAGGCAGGCAGGTAGGTAGGTAGGTAGATTAGATAGATAGATAGATAGATAGATAGATAGATAGATAGATAGATAGATAGACATAGATAGATAGATAGATAGATAGATAGATAGATAGATAGATAGATAGATAGATAGATAGATAGATAGATAGATAGATAGATAGATAGATAGATAGATAGATAGATAGATAGATCCCCGCCAGGAGCCGGGCCGAGCCAGCAAGTTTATTTATATAATCACGTTTCATGAAAGAACCCACAGTTTGACGACACCTCTGAACTACCCCATATAAATTCCCTCAATCTGCCAAAAGCGAAAACCGCGCAGACAAAATTCAAAAACAGCGGGTGTGTGTCTTGCTGAAGCGGTAATACTCTTAAAATGATGGAATGAATGCGGGGGACATAAAATATATACCGCATATAAACAAACATTGAAATCTGCTGTACAATCTCCAGAACAAAATTTTTTTTGTTGGGTGGACATAATTATAAGGTTATATGCTAAATCTCATCATTTTCCCTCAGTTGGTTACTGAGATATTGAATTTTATATTGAGGCAACAAAAAAATAACACACTATAGTATCAAACTGGCCGCATTTACTTCCCAATATTTGTTTTAGTATTCATTTACAGTGGTTCAGCTTGGTTGTCAAGTGAATTTTTGGAAACATCGAATCCGCCAGGTGTGAATTCGAACTCATGACCATGGGGCCGGCAGACGAATGTCTGGTCACTACGCTATTGCGGCACCCAACCTTCATCAGTCGCTAAAATAGTAACTACTGCGACTCATGTTGCAAATAAAGCTACTATAATTTTGGTGATGTACTGATATTGCTCTTACCATCATGAACTGGTTTGCCTTGAAACTGTTAGACTTACACATTTTGCGTCATGTATTGCCTTAGTTATAAAGTATAGTTTATTTTTGTTACAGTAATCAAAAGCACCACCATAATCTTTTTCTTCTACCATCGAGTGTGTGTGTGCCAGATTCCGAGTCCATTTTGAACCCCCCCCCCCCCCCCCAACCCCCCACACACAGAAAAACTATCCACTAATGTTCAACTAGCCCCTCTGACATAGTTTTATTTGTGATGGTTCATGGTGCAGAATGAGTTTGTTTAGTTTTCTGCACCACTGTTAGCTGGCTTATCGATTTCGAAGCGTGTATGCCTGTGATGTCAGCTGGAGGATTGGCCGGCGGGTTCTCCTTTGTGTCCGCCTCCTCTAGCGGTTTCTTTTATCAGTGTTGGCTCCTTGCGCGTTTTTATTGACTGGGTGCAGTCCTTATGGAAAAAAAAAAAACTGTCATTTACTGCCAATATAGTACCTTGCGGTGTATGGCAGAGGGGTATTTTAGCCTGAGGAATAAAGGCCGCCTGGCTAGTGCAGTCGCCGCGAACTGTGCAGGTTAAGATTTTCTTTTCGCCCCCGACAGAAAAAAAATCACACACCTTACCGAGGGATCGAACCCGGGTCTCCCGAAGGAGAGTCCTGCGATCTAGCAATTCGGCCAGCTGCTCCTCGCAGTCCTTATAAGGATATTTTATTTTGTCTTTTTGCCTCCTTGTTTGTGTATTGTTATGTGTTTGTGGACTGCTGGCTTGGGCTGCTGGCTTTACCTTAAGGCTTCTGATTGGTCTTTGATTTGGTTTCATCTTGCGGCTTTGTTTTTGTGGTCTTTTGGGTGGCTTCTACTGGTTTGTTTTGGATTAGTTCCCTTTAAGCTTTTAGCAGTTCCCTCTCTGATTTGATGGTTTGTAGTATCGAGTGTCGTAGAAAGGAATAGTTAACGTTCCAGCGCCCGATGGGTGGCACTGGATAGTGTCATTCCGTATGATTGGTCGATACGTTTTATGTCGTCATTATATATTTTTCTCGGGAGCCCCCTTGCTCTCGTATCAGATTTTCTTTGGCGTTGCGCCAGTACTGATAACTGGAGGTGTTACATTCTAACGAGATTATCAACCATCTGATTTTCTGCCTTTCAATATATATGGGAAAAAGGGTGAACAAAATGTCTTATAGCATAATTTCTTACTCGCTCTCCGATTATTACGTTGGTAGCTCTTCTTGTCACCCCGCAGTTGCTAATATTGCACTGTCGGGCGAGTGTCTCGAAGCCTGGGCTCGTTGCCTGCAAAAGTGAGGGGAAGAT
The DNA here is from genome assembly GCA_014155875.1 of Cepaea nemoralis. Classification (NCBI taxonomy): domain Eukaryota; kingdom Metazoa; phylum Mollusca; class Gastropoda; order Stylommatophora; family Helicidae; genus Cepaea; species Cepaea nemoralis. The sequence continues at coordinate 22,674 of JACEFZ010002170.1, forward strand.
TGACCACCTATTTGCATTCAGACCTATACAGGGTGATGACCCTACCACATCACATACCCATAGCAGCAAACTGCTTCTTGACAAATATAAGAAATCAATTATTAGACAGAAATCGTGAAATTCTATAAGTCTCGTATAATGTACTTTAGTACTCTTCTTGTACGCACTGGGGAATCTTGGACATATGGTGCTAGTCATATAACAATATATACCAATCAGTACTCGAAAGTCATGTCTTCAATATCGCCATGTCCACCTTTACTTCCAAAGACATTTTCTGGTAGCCATTTTAGGCTAAATCAACCGAGGAGTCCAGGTTAATTTTACACACGATCTCGATGTGCCATTTAAACAATGACCACTGGGCAGACAGGAATAAAGCTCTACCCACTCCTTTACAGTGGCTCTCGTCTAGAGTGTATTTTAAGCACATGTCCCGAATCAGTTTCCCTCTATGGATCTCTGATGTGATAGAGCCGTGACATTTTGAGGGCCTGACTGCATAGAGGAGCAGGTGACCAGTCTTTTCCTTTGTTGACAGTCGTCCGAACGCGCACATGACATTATTGTGTTGCCTGAATAATAATAATAATAATAATAATAATAATAATAAACGGTAACTTGTTGTGGTAAGAAAGTAAAGCATTGATACCTGCTACGGAAAATACAGAAGGGTGAAAAATCAGAGCAAGATAAGAAGGGGACATACAAGAGAAAACTACTTGACGCAAGCATGCAAATACGTTCAGAATTATGCTGAATTTAAAAAAAAAATATTCCTGTAACAGGAGTCTGCTGTTGGTTTGTGAAAAGTTAGGACTATTGTACACCTGATTGCATCCAAGCATTAAGTGACCATACTGCCATTCATGTAGCGAACGTTATGAGCTGATACCGAACCTTTGTCCGACCTCGCTCACGCCATTGTCAGCTAACAACGTAATGAAGTAACTACCACACCAAGGCGCTCGCTGAATTACGTTCAGCAGAAGATCACTTTTGAGAATTCTACTGGCGACGGAAGGATATCATCAGACGACATTATCACCAGTCTTAAGACTGTTTCACCTGATGATGATGAAATGAGCAACAGTGTTTAAACAGTGAATGCCTGGCCTCAAACACAAGTAAAACATATTTTTGTTTTGATTGTTCACTCGCTTTGAACTCAAGCGTAGTCCGTACACGTGCTGCTGCCTCTAGTCCACTGGACTTATTTTTGCGTGTTTATTAGCTTTCTCTATTATCAATGTTCGTCTCCATCAGGTGAATCCACTCTGCCTTCTGATGTATTTGCATTTACGTCCCCAAATCAAGGACGAGAAGTCAACATTTTAGTCCAATTGACCGATATGGGTGTGATGAAATCCACTGTCGTTAACATCAGATGATAAAAATTTACAGAAAACAGTCTGTGTTCGCAGCTGCAAGTTGTTGACTTCTGGTCGGTGAGATCAGACACAATTTCCCGACATCAAACGAAATGACGGCTTTGATTATCACCACACGACAGAAAGTTGTAGGCTTGTTATTGTGAACATTGGGACAATGCAGGAACTCGCTACCTTCTTTTGGGTTGTCAAGACAGGGGGAGATCAGTGGTGATATTGATTAAACTCAAGGGAGATAAGATTCTGGAATTAGTTAGTGCCCTTGCGGGACACCTGCATGACATCAAAGACTTGACTAGAACACTCCCAGCTCTTGACAGATACAAGACTTGTGTAGATTAGTTTGGCCAAGGATTGTGACTAGGATTGACGTGTTTTGTTACCGCAGTGATGAAGTTCGGAGAGCTCTACAGAGTATGATTAATAAAACATTACTTAACATGTGTCTTTATGGCAAAGTGTAGAAGACATCCAGGAATGATGCGGTAGTGCTTGAGGTAGTATTGATAGAATATTTATGCCTAATTAAAATAAGCAGTTGCCTTGGTAAAACTAGCTAGAGTAGGGAAGTGATGATTGGCTCTGCTAGTGTGAATAGTGTTGTCAGAGTCCCAAAAGGGTACGATGATGCAGTGACATCGTTACGCCCGCCAGGCGACTTAGCTCCCAGCAGGGAGGCAGCAACTTCGTTACGCCGCCAGGCGAGTGGTAGTTACCGGCCTGCAAGATTGCTGGCTGACGAACGACCAGCGGTCAGGCCTGGACGACGCTAACCGCACGCATGCCTCGTGAGACCAGAAATAGAGTTTTAGAGAACCAAGGAATACCTTTAGGAAATACTGAAAAAGTTGTACTCCCTTTTATCCCCAATTTATTCCCTAAGTGGTTCCTTGCCTCTCCTCTACCAACTAATTAATTCTATCTAGGGTAATTTAAAATAATTTGATTATGACAAGTAAAATACAATCAATACATGACATGACCTTATTTTTTTATGATTTAATACACATAAATATGGATTTTGTAAAGTGCATTCAAAATTACAATTTCCTGTCATAGAAATAAGGACATATACATATACATTAAATATTACAGACTTGATGTGCCCATGATATGGTAGATATTAACAGTTTCGATTTTTTCGCAGTGGCCTGTAAAGCTAATCTTTTACTGGTCTGGATGATCTGAAAAAAAGAACTGTCTCCAATCAGGATTCTCGACTTCCAGCTTTGGGAATCACTCTGGCTATCATCAATTGTAGTATTTTTGTTCCTGGGCGTAGTAGAACATACGTTGGCTCTTGTTTTCCTTTGTCTTGGCAGGTACTTATTTAAATAAAGATTACCTCTCCTATGAGACAAATGGAATGGTTGCAGGTAGATAAGGTTCGACGCTACTCTATCAAGGGCATCACTCAACCATGTGCTCACTCAACAGGTGCTGCCTTCAAACTTCACCAAGTCAGGTCTGGATTGACATGAATAAGACCACTACCTGAAATTCCATCAATCACATAATTCGAATAATATCATAAATATGACATTAGAATTTACAGGTAAAAGCCTAAGAACATAAACAGTGAAAACAATAAAATGAATCCTGTTCTTAGAGAAAATAAACAGGGAAGAAAGATAGTCTTGGTGTTCCCAATTGGTTATCACCAACACAGTTGTTTGCTCTCAATCCAATCTTCCACTATCAGGGGTTCAAGGTTTAACTAGCAGATGTGCAGTTTAATCATCACCTATGCCTGTCCTCAGGTTTATAGAAGTAATACCTTGAGTGATTGGGAATTTAACAATTATGTTGACCATTCTCTTCTGTATCTAGTTTTGTTCTCTACTTCATCTTTTCCTGTTCAAGAAAAAGGGTCTTATACCTTAAGAGCTTTTAAAAGTCAGGTCCCATTTCCATGAGTATTTGCTTATAAACAAGATAAGTACATTTGGTATTATTCTTGTATAGCTTTCAGGGGTATTCTTCTTCATTAAATGCTTCAAGTGAGAAGATTTCTTCCATTCTCATGGATGTAACATTGATTATTATCATCAACAACATCATGGTTTTTATAATAATTGTAATTAAAATCCTTATCATTATTTTCATAATTATTACATGGTTATTACAATCATCATCATTATTATCATTATCATCATTATTATCATGTTTATGACATTAGAAATCATTACATTATTCTAACATTATCATCATAATCATGGTTATATCATTTTCATTAAATTACAGTCATCCTCATCATCTTTGAAATTCATTATTATCATTACAATAGACCATATGTGTTAACATGAACTACAAAGTGGGATTTTGCTTAAATTACAAACACAGATGCTGGGGCTATGCGTAATGTATGATATGGTTTGTGTCGTGCTTTGCGCACAAGACTAGATGATAGGGATATGAATGATACTTTATACAAAGTGGTGTTATGCGCCGGAGTGTACTAAAGTATTTTTTAGTTTATGGGGTACACCGAAGCATTTCTCTAGTGATAGGCATGGCATTCCACATCAAAGTTGCTGGCTATCATTAGATTGACTGTTGGCTTATACTCCCTCTCTCTCACTCAGCATGTAACTTCACTCACTCACTCAACTCTGACATCATTCATATGTATGGATGATAGTTTCACTCAGTCCACAGACACATTCATATGGGTATGGGTGATCATATAGGCATCATTCATCACACATCCTTCATACTGTCATGTAAAGTGGGTACTTATGTGATTTCCAAATGACAACATAACATGTTTACACCATATGGCATCACAATGAGGTCTCACTCATTCATCAGACACAATCATATCTGTATGGATGACAATCATGCATATGTAGGTGCGTTACACAGAATACATTCACAGATTCACCAAGAATGACATTACAAGGGCATCTCATCCTTCAACCTAACTTGTAGTCATGCATGCTGGTGGATTTTATGAAATGATACATTCACATCTGTTTAACAATGATGAACTCACACATGAATCCTCACAGACATGTTATCAACAATGTCATAGTGATCATTGTGATCATTAGACACACGTAGGCAATTCATCCAGGATTTAGCAACATGGAGTTTCAGGAGTTATCACATGTTCTCATGAAATACATACAATTTAGGTGATATATCCAATTCATATTCAGGCATTATGAATTAACTCTTTCACTACCAAACAAAAACTGGGCTGTGACCAAACAGAAATTTATGGCAGAAAATTGGAACTAGGGGTGTGTTACAATAATGCTTTTAAAATGGTTAAGATGGTAGCAGATCTATTGTATTACATATCAAATGAAAGAGGATTGCACAAGGAACGTGACAGTGTTAATAATTAATTGATAGGTTACAAATATTATGACAATAATGAGAGGTTTAATAATAACAACTGAAATTAAAGAGGTAAAAATTATTTTAAAAAACTGCACTTATAAGGTGTTTTCTACACTCCTATACTGCTAATCATGTTTAATTTACTGAATAATCAAACAAACACCACTTGTCTTCAAGAATATAAACAGTATTGCTCATTAAAGTAACCCAAAAAGAAGTTTTGGTTCATATTCTGAACCATGTCTTTTTAACAAAAAATGACAAAAAATAATGGCTGAAATCTGGAAGGTGGGGTCTCTCACAGTAAAGTTATGAAAATGGTTAAAATTGTAGAAGAAATGTTGTATTATATATCAAAATAAAGGGGATTGCACAAGGAATATTTTGGTAGGAGAATTTCTGCTTTAGGTTGTAAATAAAATAAAAATAATAATATAATTTGTAAAATAATTGGACAAAAGTAGGTAAAAATAATGTAAACATTGCACTTAGAATGTGTTTTCTACACTCCTATACTGCTAATCATGTTTAATTTACTGAATAATCAAACAAACACCACTTGTCTTCAAGAATATAAACAGTATTGCTCATTTAAATCACCCAAAAGGAAGTTTTGGTGCATATTCTGAACCATGTCTTTTTCACAAAAATGAAAAAAACTAATGGCCGAAATCTGGAAATTGGTGTATGTCGCAATAATGTTATGAAAATGGTTAAAATTGTAGAAGAAATGTTGTATTATATATCAAAATAAAGGGGATTGCACAAGGAATATGTTGGTAGGAGAATTTCTGCTTTAGGTTGTAAATAAAATAAAAATAATAATATAATTTGTAAAATAATTGGACAAAAGTAGGTAAAAATAATGTAAACATTGCACTTACCAAGGGGGCGTTGTTATCCAATATCCTGATCACTGCTAATCCTGTTGAATTTACTGCACAAACAACACTTTTCTAAACTATAAATACAATTGCTCCGAATCAATCATCCGAAAAGAAGTTTTGCCGCAGATTCTGAATCATGTATTTTTCTTTTTTCAGACAAAAATTAGGAAAACACTTGGCAGATTTACATTTAATTGTCATGTCTGTTTGTTTTTATTTACTATATGTGGCAGTCTATTTGTGATAGGCTGCAAAGCAAACTTTGGCGCACAAGTCTGGTCTATTAGTGCAGCCGGAGCAAACAAAAGATGATATGTGTCGTTTAGTTCGAGTGCTGCAAAAAACACAGTCTCTATTGACACCGACAAATTCTATTAAATGCTTGGCTCATGTAAATCTTTCGGCATAATTTCCTGCAACAGACTGAAATTCTTCGGCAGGCAGAGTGTCAAACTTTCAGGATTACTCTGAGCTACTTCGCGATGAGCACTTTCCTTTACTTGAAATCCTTCTATGACAATTTTTATCCTCCTTTCTCTGTTTGCCATATGGAATGTAGGATGTGAGCATTGATCTGTGCAATTTCAAAGATCTAGTAGTAGATCTTCTTCCACCACTTAATGGTTTTCCTATCATGGATATTATATCCAACCATTTGGTCCATTCTGTCGCAGCCATTCATCGCCGTGTTATTTTCATGGAGACCATCTTCGGCTTGCTTTGCGGTTTTCGCAATCCGCTCTCAACAGTTCTAACTACAGACTTGGTAGAGACAACAATGCATGGTTTTTTTTAGCTTTATTTAGCCCTTCCACCAAATAATCATTTCATCAATGGACACATTTTCAAATGGGTGAAATGCTTCCTGGATATTTATTCTTCAGAATCATGTAAACAAGAGGATCAATTTTTATTTTTTTATTTTTGGCCTCAGGTTCACATACGTGAAATATGGTGTGATAAATAAATTCTAATTGATTACTGGGAAACGTAGTGCCATACCAAGGAGTATATAAATGTGCACTTGTACACCGGTAGTCTTTGATACATGGTCTTGGATCAAGTCCCATAGCAATAATGACAGACGTAAACTTCAGCCATTCGGGCTTCGTTGTCAGACACTCAGCTGTTGACGAACATTCACTGGTTTTTCTTTATCACCACGTGCTAAAACTTTAGGCACAACTAAAACTTCTTTCTAAATATTCATTGATATCGGAATCACTATTGTTTAAAACAATTATAAACAATAATCTAGTTTGATCTCAAGTCATACTACGTGGACGCAAACTGGTGGGCGTTTCTATTGTGAAAAACCAAAACAAACAAATTAACACTACCTTAAAACTGAAAATTCACAAGAATCCAATATTAGAAAACGATTGACCGGACCAAGATGGCGTAGAGATCTTTCGGCTGTACGACTTTTTAGTTTACTGTAACTTGAAATTCCGAAACGGAGCAGAAATATGTGAAATAAACCACTGATCATTTTGTCGGACGAAAAGGGCGGACTGCCATCTCAGGAAATACATCGTGTCCACAGATGGGATCACGGTAGCGAAAGAGTTAACATACTTATTGCATGGCGGTTGGTTACGAACATTATGATGTGGCACAAACATTAATTCCATATGTTTACAACATTGAGAATACATTTGACTCACTGCATGGGCGCCTTAACTCAACACACAAAATTATAATACCTGTAGAATCTGGTTCTCATAGATTCATGAATTATAAGAAAACTATTTGGTTGTCCATGTGCTCATGTAAAAAAATAAATTTACTGACTAATGTGCTCAATCTACTTGACTATACACATTCCACTAAATTCTCTATTAGTGCTGGCACATGTAAACTAGTTTTTAATCTTACCAGTAGGCAATATACATTATGTCCTTACCACTGTACTAAGAATTCTGAAGTTCCTTAAGTCACTCTAATTCATTGCAGATTCAGTTTCATGCTTAAGAAATAAAATGTAAAACATGTGTCTAATGTTTTATACATTAACTAAGTTGCTTAGCTGGGAGAAAATAAACACTGCAGTTCTCCTAATGTACCGTAGTTTATGACTATGATAACTGAGTATAATATTATTTAGTTTGTACTAAATTAAATTCCCTAAGAACTCACCATTCCAAATCATTGTAGATTGAGTTGCTTAAGAATTAAATGTACCACTTGGATTCCTGCTTATACATTAATTCAGGTGTTTACTTTTTGGGAGAAAATAACATTCAATATGGGTATTCTTAATTAATAGTTTATCTATAAACTATAACAATTAAGTTAACTTCTTAGTTCACCACACGTGTTCACCCGAGTCTACTTACCAACTCTCTTCTGGGAAAATAGGCTCACAACTAACTAAAATTTAACTGAATTAAATGTGGTGTTTACCTTATTTATCAGAATGACATCAACATGTCGACACGTTTCATGATCTGAATGAGATGAATTTTGAAACTCTCTCACTCCTTCCGCTGCTTCAGTTCTTATGTCTCATGCTGACTGATGTACAAACAGGCCATGTTGCTCTGCACGCTGCTATTTATACGGTCCTTTCCGGGTTAATGTTTTTCATTCCCAATGGGTATATTAAATCTTGGATCGTACCATTATGGAACAAATAAATCGGTTGCGGTGAACGCCGATTTTTGTCGTCCTGGAAATATTTAATCGTGATGTTACGTTTGTGAAAATCTAATATATCACACTAACACAGTTTAGCATGACCTCGTTCTGTTTTGTCATTTTATCATCGATTTAACGGGCCATTTTGGAAACCGGCCACGTGATTGATAGATACAATGCGTTTCGTGAGTTGTTTAATACGCAAAATAGTCACTTGTTAAAGATCGCTGACGCCATCATGATTAATCTGCATAGGCCAGTTTTGTGCAAACAGAAAAACACATTAATAAGTCAGCTTAAAATTACAGTGGTAGACAATTGAAATTACTGTGCGAATATATGTATATTTCAGCTTGAAGGGTTTATCTATAGTCTGTTCAGAAATGAAATGCCTTTATTCACGATTTTTTAAAATGAAAACTGTCTGAAGAATCAATATGAAATGTTCCTGCCGTCTTATATGTATCCCCACCCACGGAATATGTCTTTGATAGGTCCAAAGGCAAATTAAATCATCGAAAGCGGCGACATTTCTTTGATGTTTTGGCGAAAATGTTGTGAATTCACGCTAACAAAGTAATCTTACAGTAAAGCACGCCATTTCGGGTAAAGATACAAGTACAAGGCGTAGCCAGATTCGTATGGGAGTTAGTTAGTTAGTCTTTCCTCTTGAGCCTAAGGCGGTGCATAGCGCAGAAGTCATGGCTCACCATGTCCGGTGGTTCGCTGCCACCTGTTTTAGATCCTGGATGTTCATTTGGCCGTTGAATGAGCCTTCTCTGATGATGGTTCTACGCAGGGTCTCTCTTGGTCTTCCCCGTTTTCTTTTCCCTACTGGTGACCATTGATTGATTGATTGATTGATTTAGGAACCGAAATCACAGCATTCGGGACATTCCCATAAGAGCTCCGTCCCCATCCTCAGCAGCCATAAGAGGGCTCGGTTGGGGAGTCTTGTCTTGTCCATTCTGAGTACATGGCCGATGTAGTTTCAACGGCGTTTTCTTATAAAATTGGATACAATATCTTGCTTAGTCTCTTGTCTTATTTGCGTATTGGTTCTGAAATCCGTCCAGCTTGACTTAAGACGGTTGATCGACGGCTCGACAATCCGCCATCATAAAACTCCCCGTTGTTTCAGAATCAGATTTATGGCTCTAAATATTAGACCATTCGCACAAACTTGTTGAATTCCTAGGTATGGGAGTGTGTGCAATAAAAATAAAAGTCGCTTAAAAGTCGACAGGGTCTACTGCATTGCACCGGGTTTTATCCCATATGGCGGAAAGCGTCGCACAGAGCACGAACTCCGTAGCTCCAGCGACGACCCTCGGGAGTCTCCGAAAAAATGCACTCGTGAGGACACGGCCCGGAAGAGAACATACAACCGTCGGAGCCCGAGTCAGATGGCTTGAGCATTTCACCACGGAGACTCCCGTGTAATATTAGTAAAGACAGAAAATTACAGAGGCATGGGGTAAATAATGTGTAAATTGACAGGAAAGTAGAAGAAATATATTTCTTACCTTATTTTTCATTTCCTTCTTGTTTCTTCAGCTGCTGGTTACATATGGAGTGATGTTACTAGGATGCATTTAGCTTTTTATATTGAGTTCGTGAAAGCTTCCAAATAGCTGTGCGTTAATGTGCGAATGGAGTGACCAGAAATGATACCGCATTTAGTCATCATGTGTCAATGTTTAAGGATCTGTTCAGCTGACTGTGTTCACACGTAAACATGGATGACAGGCCCGCTTTTAGTCTTCGTGAAAGATTGTCTGCTCTGCTGTTTACCGTTCAGAGACGGGACATGATTACCTGTTTTACACTATGAAAATAATTGTCAGTGTCTCTGTAGTGGACTTTCTTCTTAACGACCAAGATTTTGGTTCTCTTTTCATTGAAGTTTATAGATTTATTCGTATGCACGTGTGTTGTCCCCTAATGTGACAACGTGTTTGCTCTCATGTTTCTTGTTATGCCACAATATGTCAGTTTCCATCGCAAATTTACTCTTCTGTTGGTATTCAATGCGTTTAGTGTGTGTGTGTGTGTTTTTTCAATACCAGTTGTTTGTCACTGCTGAGAACTTGCGGAATAGAAAATTCATCACTGTGGAATACAAACTATTGCCATTGACATTGTGCTGATGCTGTAATGTTTAGGGCCTGCTATTCGTCCGAATAGTTGGAGCAAAATATCCCAGTAAGTGTGCACGTGGATTAAAGTCTGCGATCTGCCCAGACCTTATTCTGTATCGGACGATTCCAGTAGGTTGATGACTGCTCTCGGTTGCATAAAATTCAATCCATCCTTTCTCCAATAGTCCTCTTCCTCTTTCAACACTTGGTCCTCACATTTTTTCCAGTAACGTTTTTCAATATTTAATAACGCGGACTGGGTTAGTATCTTGACGTCAGACAATTTGAATGTAGTATTGACAGCTGACACCTGTCCTTTAATTTTAGGCAATACAAGTCCTATAGGGTTTAAATCAGAATGGTACGGCGAAACTCTCAAGCACCTATGGCCATGCTCTTCTATCAACTTGTCGATTTGATATTTCTTGCTTTTTTGCGCCTGTTTTACAATGCACAACAACTGTAGCTTGAGATATGTTTCTGGAAATGGTATAATAATTTTGTTTCACTGTTTATTTGGCATCCAGCATTTTTATAATAGCTCGCCTTATGACATCCTTATCAAAGCTGTCTACAATTGCCTTTCTACTTACGTTTGCTTATCGCGTGTTGGTTTCATTCCAGATTCTTGCACCCATCGACGAAATGATCGTTTACTCAAACCCAATGCATACACTGTTCTTTTTTCGGAATTGTAACAGTATGAAATCGTTTCCTACGATCAGCTTCTTGAC
>JACEFZ010002171.1:0-12412 GCA_014155875.1 Cepaea nemoralis
AATTTGACGGATGTCTCTCGGCGATCGAGCAGACTTTGAGCTATAGACTACAATGGGTGACGTGATATTCTAGTGTGATAATTTGGTCACGTCTAGCGTGAGTCGCGTGGTTAGTGGTTGCACACCCGCCTCACACGCCAATGATCCGTAGTTCGATCCCGAGTCCACTCAGGGATATGCACTACTCACAAGCTCGAGTCTAGTGCTTCCAATCTGACGTGGACAAGGCCCAAGGTTCGTACCTGAATACGATCAGCGTTGCCAGTTGTGGGTTGTGCTCAGTCTTCAAATTACAAACAGCCAAAAATGATGGGGTTGACTGCGATGTCCTTAAAGCATATGCAGTTAACTAACTACCCCGCCCAACCCCAGATGAGAAGTTATAATAGGGTCCACCCCAGCCTCAGATTAATAATCCTTTGACCGAGTCAGCCACGTTTCGGAAATTAATGTGAAAGGGTAAGGGTCAAATAGGTCAGGATCCTATGACAGGTCTAGCAAACCGGTAGGGAGCTTAGCTGATCCTAGAAACATGCTCATGAATCATGGAGGGCATTGGAGGAACGGCGCGAGTCATAGGCCCTGGAACTTCAATAACCCGTCCCCACGACGCCTAATGGCATAAGTGGATGACGACAAAAACAACAACAACAACAACAACAACAACAACAACAACAACAACAACACATTTGAAAGGGATTGTTCTCCATAGGAAGTCATGTGTGCTCTTAAGTAATCTGAAGTTACGTGCGCCTTCCTCGCATTAAGAGACAGATTAAACAGAATTGTATTCTCACCCAGACATCTTAATTGGGGAACCATTTGAGGCCACTGAAACAGTAAATAAATACATTAACATGTATTGTTTGGCCTGACCAACTGGCTAGAAAGTCGAGCTCCCATTCTAGAGACCCGGATGTGGATTATAGGAGGTATGCTTGCTTGCTTGCTTGTGTTCGCTGGCTGTGAACTCCAGTGCGAAGTCCTGCATGTCGGGTGAAGACATCCTGTTGTCCAACATCAGTGTGATGTCATACAGGACCTGAGGTTTGCGTGAGTATCCGTTGTCCCATGTCTGACTTATTGGTGTGCAGACTGGTGGTTCCTCGCCGTACAGGCAGACACTCTCCGATTTCGGAGGAATCAACGATCCTACTGACTTTAGCCAGGACCCCAATGGGACGTGTTGCCCAGGACGCTCGGCGAGGACGCGTCAGTAGGTCTTGGCCAGTATAGAATCCAGCCCTGGTGCCTTGGAAACACATCTGCGTCCCCTTTATGGGTATGATGATTTGTTTCTATCGGGAGACAAAAAAAGAAAATCCTAACGCGTACAGTTTGCGGCGACTGCACTAACAAGACGGTCTTAATTCCTCAGGGGCAAGACATCACTGTCCTAAACCGCAAGGTACCATAGGCAGTAATGACAGTGACAGAAGTAGAAGAAAGAAGTAAAACAAAAGAACTGTGTAGACAAGGTGACGATTGAAAGCTATGGTTGTTCCATATTATTCTTACTTATTTCATTGATATCAGACGTATTGGTGTTGTCTTTCCTCTAGAGTAAACTAGACAGGCCAAGTGAGGGATAATGTTGCATGGGCAACACAAGGTCCCTACATTCATCCAAGGCGTCGTGCTATGGGGAAATATAACTCCGTTTTACAAACTGTGATCTTTCCATCTTAGTATGTATTATATTGTTACATTATGTTCATCTGTTTTCCCAAATTTGATGATTCTGTTTTGCGTCGACTGAGAACCTAGTTAGGTGTGTGCATTTGTTTGTTTTTATTGTGTGTCCTCAAGATTTTATGATTCACAAAGCATGCCGACAAGAGTGAAGACTGGTATGCTTAGTGCTGAATGGTATGCATCAACACAAAAGTCAAGTCAGCATGGCCGAATGGATAAGAACGCGTGTTCTCAAACATCCGGTGTGCTGATGCCGAGATAAGGAGTTCAACCCCTACATCGAACAGTTGGAGTAAAATGTTGGCCTCTCGTCCTTGGCTTGGGGACGTAAATTACAAGTTTCCCTGAAGTCGGAGTGGATTCGCCTAATGGCGAGGGACATTATTAATAGGTAAAGCTACAACACACTCAAAATTCAGTCCATAACTACTAGAAATAGTGTGTATGGACTACGCTTGAGTTCAAACGAGCAAGCGCAAACCCCCCCCCCCCAAAAAAAAAAAAAAAAAAAAAAAATCAGACCTCGCGGTCTGTGAGCATTCGCCGGATCTTTTTCTCCAGGCGACTGGTGTGATTGGAAATGAACAGCCGGACAGATTGGCTGGTGCTGCATCATTGAGGGGTGACTTGATGCATGATAAGGCAGATGTGGCGAAGGCCCTCTGGGGGCGCGTGAATAATGCAGAAGAACAGACTACCATGGCCTAGAGCAGTAGTTCTCAACCTTTTTTCACCCATGCACCCCTTAACCATATGTTCAGAATATCACCACCCCCACCCCCATGCATATTTCCTCCCTATAAATCCCCCTCTCTCCGCCCCTACACAATATACGTTAAAATGAAAGCCAAATTTAATAACACATACTAGAAAAAGTCTAGACATCTGCATAACACATGATTTGGGGATCTACTTACGTTATAAAACGAATTTCAGAAGGGCGACAAGTATATAACCGTCAAGTATGGAGGGAAAAACAATATCAAGTAATCGGTTCTTGTATTAACGCGATCTTAAAATATCTAAATTCCCCCCCCCCCCCCCCCCCCCCCCCAATCTCAGAAATTCCCGCCCACCGACAGAGAACCACTGGTCTAGAGAGAATGCGGTAGCAATGGGTGGTCACATGATCTGGCAAACAATCGTCACTCAGATGTAAAGCAAGACGGACATATAATCAGATTGTAACGGGCACCATTAGTATCCGAACTCTCCTCTGGCTGTTGAAGATGATGACTGGGCGCTTATATGAAAGCCCCAAGTGTATGCTATCGGTTCTTAACTCATCTCAAAATCTTATAATACATTTTTGTTTGTAAACTCTATGATATGCTAATCAGCAAATGTTCCGTGATGGCCGAATTCGACATTTTATGACCTGTCAACTGTACAGGGTTATGAATGGTCGTAGTGGCCTCAAGAGGTTCCCCTAATTGATATTTCTGTGTAATAAGTGTACAACATTGGAACCAACCAATCATTTCTCTTCTTTAAACGTTCGTGAATGTACTGGATACCACATTATGGGCCAGTGTGTTTGAATGTTTATTATTTGACCTATGCTAGTTTAATATACAATTATGAGACCTATAGTGCTATCTCAATGGTTAGATAATAATTATGTCCGTATTCCATAATTGTGGGTTCATGTGTATGATCAATCAATCAATCAATCAATCAGAGGTCGTCTCCAGAATGAAGGTTGGCTGCAATGGATTTCCAACACTGTCTGTCTCTCGCCTTGACTGTACATTCTGTCAGACTGATGCTCGTCCATCTCTTGATGTTATTTTCCCACTTGTATCGTTGTCTACCGCTTGCTCGCTTTCCATAAATCTTGCCCTCCAATATGGGTTTATAAGAGTGTTATGTCTTTTAACGTGGCCGAAATATTTCACTTGCCTGTTTTTAATTTCTTTCATCAACTCTCTTTTCATTCCCAGTTTTTCTAGAACCTCTGTTTTTTTTATTGTTTCGGTTTCCATGAAATGGGACATATTCTTCTGTACATCCACATCCCCAGGGCATCTATTTGCCTTTCTAATTGCTTGTTAATGCTCAGGCTTCCGTGCCATACAATAGTGTTCAATATACGTAAAAATTGACAATTCTCATTTTTAATGCGTTGATAATGATAATCTCTCTAGATGTTAATACTGATTTTATGCTATTGAAAGCATTCTTGGCCATTCCTATTCTCTTTTTGATTTCTATTTTACTTCTGCCATCATCTGCTGTTGCATGTCCAAGGTAGGAGAAACTTGTTACTTGTTCTAGCATCCTCCGTTCATTGTGATGTTCATTGATGACCTTTCCCTTCCACTGCTAATTATCATAGTTTTCGTTTTTAGGATGTTCATATCTAAGCCACATTCTGTACTATGCCGGTACATGATAGACTTGGCCAATGAAAATACCTTTCTAGGGGTGTCTAGTTTGTCAAGCGTCGTTGTACACTTGTTCCTGCAGCGATAAGTCGTCGCCATTTGACGGTGACAGGTTCAAATACCGGTCGGTAACAATAATGCATCCTCTAGTATCTATTGACTTCTTTCTACGTCTATGAGCGCCAAACAAGGTTCGGATCCACACTACGAGAAAGAAGCCTGGGAATCATGACCGGGAAGACCGCCGAGGGTGTACAGAAGATAAAGTGACCTAAACATTCATTGAAGGGGTGCAACTTCTGATGATCAGACACCTAATGTTGTGCTTGCTCAACAATGGTGATGATTCCGCATTTACACTATTCTAGTTGAGGTGTTTCACAACATTAGACTATACTGTAGTACATCAAATCACAATACACCATACGATACGATACGATACCATACTGTATCATATCATACCATACCATAACCCATAACATAACGTAAGATACTATACAATAGCATACCATACTTAACCATACTGTACTGTACCGTACCGTACCGTACCATACCATACCATACCATACCTTACCGTACCATATCATAAGTACCATACCATACCATACCATATTTTATCATACCATACAATACCATACCATACTACACCGTACCATACCTCACCGTACCGTACCATATTGTACCATACCATCCCATACCATACCATACATTACTGTACCATACCATACTGTACCATACCATACTGTACCGTACCATACCATACCGTAGCATACCATACCGTAGCATACCATAACATACCGTACCATACCATACAACACCATACCATACTATACGGTATCGTACCATACCATAAAATACCATACCATATCGTACAATTCCATAAAATACCATTCCATATCGTACCGTACCACACCATACCATACCGCAGCTTACCATACAAACGAATGAAAGAACGAAAATCTATATTTTCAAAGGGTTAGAATGGGCACGTCTGACATTCTGCCCTTCTCTATTTCCTCACATACATACTTTCATTCAACATCACTTAAAATGCACATTTTTAACAACAAAAGAACAATAAGCATTAAAACGCATGAAAAATAATCAGTAACAAATGAGTCATTGAGGCAATGCTTCACATGGGCATTATAAATAACTAAGGAAAGTGTAACGTGCCATACATATGGGAATGTTTTTTGGCTAGTTGTCGTTTGAGATAATTTACCATTATTATTGTCTTTTTTTGTGTTTTTGTTTATGGGGGAATGTAGTCTGTACTGAGGTAGTGTTCAAACAGGTTGCGAATGTATGTATAATGAATGGTGGTGTCTTTGATTTCTTGTGGAAGATTGTTCCACAACTGAGTGGCAGAGTATGCTAAGTTTGTTTTATATAAGTCTGTCCTAGGTTTAGGGACATGAAGTATATTTAGTCGTTCGCTATGTCTTGCGTTATATTTAAACAATGGCCACAGATAGCTTGGAGCATTTTGAAATAGGATTTTGTGAATTAGTTTAGCCTTATTAAAAAGTAGTCGTTTGTGGAGTGGCAGTAACCGAAGACGTTTATGTAGGTTATGAATTGTCGGTAAGGTTTTCACCATTAATTAAACGTCCCTGCCATTTTCTTGAGTGAATGAAGACGTTTTGTTATTGATTTGGAGATCCACCCCATTGTGGAGCAATATCAATATGTGTTTTTATGGGAGTATAGATATCTATCTTGTGTTTTCGTAAAGGGAAAATTTTTAATTTTTGCGAGTTGGTATACTTTTTTTTGGATATTTATTTAACGAGAGCATAAACTGGGAGTTAAGAAAGATTTTGATCTAGTAAGCCCAGTGCTTTGTGCTCGATTACACTGTCTATAGGCATGCTACCAATGTGCAGCTGAAAGTTTCTCTGAGAGTTTTAGCGGGTGAAGTCTTTGCCTGGCCCCTATTAACATAGATTTTTTTTAGAAATGTTAATTTGCATGCGGTTTGCATGACTCCAGTTAACTACACTATTTATTTCCTTTTGCAAGGATAATTCTAGCACATTACATCAACATCATTTGTATATACTGTGCGTCGCGGCAAATAGATCGCGACGATGACAGATTTAAGGGAAGATCATTTATATAAAATGGCAAATAACAGAGGGCCAAGAATAGACCCCATACCATACTGTACCGTACCATAGCATAGCATACCATTCCTTTCCGTGCCGTACCATACCATACCGTACCGTACCATACCGTACCATACCTTACCATACCATACCGTACTGCACCATGCCGTAACCGTACCATACCATAACATACCATACCGTACCATACCATATCGAACCGTAACATACCATTCCATAACATACCATACCATACCATACCATACCGTACTATACCATACCATACCATACCATAAAATATAATACCGTACCATACCTTACCATACCATACCTTAAAATATAATAACATACCATACCATACCGTACCGTACCATACCATACCATACCGTACCAGGCCGTACCGTATTATACCGTACCATACCGTACCGTACATCACTGTACTGTACTGTACTGTACTGTGCTGTGCTATGCTATGCTATGCTGTGCTATGCTATGCTATGCTCTCATTGGTACCTTGTCCTCTTGACAGACGATAGTTTGTGTATTAAAAAGGCATAATAACTTTTACTTATGGCGGTAGCGAATGTGACTGATAAGGCCAATTCGCGCTGTAAATGTTCGTTCACAGTGGGTGCATATGAACACGTGGTCATTTCAACCATCATGCACCATCTTACGTCTCACACGCTCGGTGTGTGATTATCTGCAATAATTTTCTCCTTTGTCTTTATTCCATTTCTGATCTTTGCCCTCCATGCAACATATTCAGCGGCGACTTGCTCCCACTGTGCGTTATCAATGCCTGTATTAATCATGACACGCTTATACACATCTTTGTATCGTAGTAGAGGCCGACCCTGAGATCACTTACCCATCTGTAATTCACCAAAAAAGATATCCTTTGGTATTCTACCATCATCCATCCTCCTAAGATGTCCTATCCATCTAAGTCTACGAAGACTGAGCATGGAATAAACCGTCACACAACCTGATCTTTCAATACTTCAGTATTTGTGATTTTGTCTTGCCACTTAATACCAGAAGTCTTCGCAGACACCGCATATGAAAGCTATTTAAACGTTTCTCTTGGTGTGAGAAAGTTGTCCAGGTTTCACTGCCATAAAGAAGAGTACTAAGGACACAGGCTTGATAGACAAGGACTTTTGTTTAGGCAGTAAGCTTCCTGTTCTCCCAGACTCTTTTTCTTAACCTGTTCATTGTTGTTGCTGCCTTACCAATCCGGATGTTGATTTCCTGATCTAGGGATAATTTGCTATTTACCACTGATCCTAGATATGTAAAATGGTCTACCATCTCTAGTTCGGCGTCGTCAATAAAGATTGATGGTATCCCATGCGCACCTCGTGACATATTCTGTGTCTTCTTTTTGCTAACTGTTTATGCTATGCTATGCTATGCTATACTATATAGTATATTACCACACCCGTACTGTACACAGTAATTTCTGTAATACACTATACTACACAAAGTCATAACTAATTCATTTTAATCAACATTCTGAAGCAAAAACAAAACTTATTCAAAAATACACTCCCTAAAATAATGTCTTTGAACCGTTCAACAGAATAAATATCATGGTAATATAGCCCTGCACCCCACAAAAGGGCCCCACGTTTGTGGTGAAGTTTTGTTTACCCAAAAATCTGGGTATGTGTGTGTGAGTCAAATTTCTCCATGTTTTCTCCCGGAACTTGACCGCTGCACGTAACCACTGATTAGTTAGTGTCGCTTTGATCAGCCGATTCGTGATCTTAGGCACGACCAGATTCTCTGGAGAAATAGTCTGGTTGTTTTCCGATTTCTTTCGCATTGACTTCGCCAGTAACTTTTCGTGTTGTTTGTCTGAATTCTCTGTGTGTGGGTTTGTCTGAGTGTCTGCTTGCCTATCTGTCTAAATTACATACGTACACATCTACCTACCTAACTTCATATCGCCTGTCTGCCTATCTGCCCGCCGGTTTTTTCATCCATCCATCCCTCCGTTCGTCGTCCGCAGGAAGGATGGATGGACGGGCAGGCGAGCTGGAGGACATTTCTGAATGGGTGAGTTCGAACGTACGTATGTAAGTGCGTGCGTGCGTGTATATGTGTGTGTATGTGTGTATGTGGGTGTTTTCCACTCTTAAATTGAGTTCGTGCACTATGCTGAGATTCTCCTTGTGTGGTCTATGTGGAGAGGACACTTTGTAAGTCCTGTGTGGTCTATGTGGAGCAGGACAATGTGTAATGTCTGTGTGGTGTATGATGGAGAGGACACTGTGTAATATCTGTGTGGTCTATGTGGAGAGGACACTGTGTAATAGTCTGTGTGGTGTATGAGGAGAGGACACTGTGTAATGTCTGTGTAGTCTATGTGGAGAGGACAATGTGTAATGTCTGTGTGGTGTATGAGGAGAGGACACTGTGTAATGTCTGTGTGGTCTATGTGGAGAGGACACTGTGTAAGGCCTGTATGGTCTATGTGGAGAGGACACTGTGTAATGTCTGTGTGTGGTCTATGTGGAAAGGACAATGTGCAAGGCCTGTGTGGTGTATGAGGAGAGGACACTGTGTAATGTCTGTGTAGTCTATGTGGAGAGGACACTGTGTGTATGTCTGTGTGTGGTCTATGTGGAGAGGACACTGTGTAAGGCCTGTGTGGTCTATGTGGAGAGGACACTGTGTAAGGCCTGTGTGGGTCTATGTGGAGAGGACACTGTGTAAGGCCTGTGTGGTCTATGTGGAGAGGACACTGTGTAATGTCTGTGTGTGGTCTATGTGGAGAGGACACTGTGTAAGGCCTGTGTGGTCTATGTGGAGAGGACACTGTGTAAGGCCTGTGTGGTGTATGTGGAGAGGACACTGTGTAATGTCTTTGTGGTCTATGTGGAGAGGACACTGTGTAAGGTCCTGTGTAGTCTATGTGGAGAGGACACTGTGTTAATGTCTGTGTGTGTCTATGTGGAGAGGACACTGTGTAATGTCCTGTGTAGTGTATGTGGAGAGGACACTGTGTAAGGCCTGTGTGGTCTATGTGGAGAGGACACTTTGTAAGGCCTGTGTGGTCTATGTGGAGAGGACACTGTGTAATGTCTGTGTGGTCTATGCGGAGAGGACACTGTGTAATGTCTGTGAAGTCTATGAGGAGAGGACACTGTATAAGGCCTGTGTAATCTATGTGGAAGAGGACAACATGTAATTGTCTGTGTAGTCTATGAGGAGAGGACATCATGGTAATATCTGTGTTAGTCATGTGAGGAGAGGACATTGTATAATGTCTGTGTGGTCTATGAGAGAGGACACTGTATAATGTATGTGTGGTCTATAGAAGAGAGGACACTGTGTATTGTCTGTGTGATCTATGTGGACGAGGATACTGTGTAATGTCTGTGTAGTCTATGAGGAGAGGACACTGTGTAATGTCTGTGTATAGTCTATGTGGAGAGGACACTGTTTAATGTCTGTGTAGTCTATGCGGAGAGGACACTGTGTAATGTCTGTATAGTCTATGAGGAGAGGACACTGTATAAGGCCTGTGTAGTCTATGAGGAGATTAAAAAAAAGTCGCTTAAAAGTCGACAGGGTCGACTTCATTGCACCAGGATTTATCCCATATGGCTCGGTCTATTTCCGCAGCGCGGAAAGCCTCGCACAAAGCACGAACTCCGTAGCTCTAGCGACGACCCACAGGAGTCTCCGAAAAATGTAACTCGTGAATCGAAGGACGCGGCCCGGAATCGAACCCACAACCTTCCAGCCCGAGTTAAACGGCTTGACCACTTCGCCACGAAGACTCAGTCTATGAGGAGATGATATTCTTGATGAAAGCTGCCAACTCTACTATCCGAGACCGAATAAAAAATAATGTAATCAGAAAGACAGTAGGATCAACACCTTGTGCCTCATATATTGAAAGACCTAAGATCAAATGGTTTGGCCATCTCATTAGAATGCAACACCATAAACTACCAGCACTGTCGCTCCATCACAGAAGATCTGCCACGAGAGCAAGAGGGCGCCCGAGAAGGAAATGAATTAACGAAATCAAAGAATGACACTATCCAGTGCCACTTAACGGACCCTGGAGCACCAATTATTTCCTCCCCGCGACGCTTGACGGCAAAAATGGAAGATGGATAATGATACCATATTTAATTCTGCTGACTTCCACAAATTGCCTACTTTTATGAAAGCTATTGTTGCCTTTTGTATACTTATTTAATATCTTAATCATTTCCTCCGTCATTGTCTAAATACCTAAATAGGCCACGATTCCATTCGAGCAGTAATGTTTCATCAAGGAAGATGAGGTTCTCACTCGCTTGATTTATTATCATTGTGTGTGTCTTCTCCCTGTGAATATAAAGACCCAGCGGTGACTTCCCATGAACTGTGTTGAATTTTTCATGTTATTTTCAATTATTTTATTTCCAAAAATAAGTCATTTGATCTCATGAAAGACATCAAAATGACAGCATTCAGGCCGTAAGCTACGAAAAGCAATTTATTGCCAATGACTCGAGTTTCAAGTATATAGCTCCCAGAACTCAGGTTGTTTGAAGAGTAACTGCTACACACGGGGATTCCGCATGTAAGCAAACGGGCGTCAAATGCTATCTTTGGAGCAGAAGACATCGGTGATCATCACTCTCCAAGGTCAGCATGGCCGAATGGTCAAAATGGCTCGCTCTTAAACTTCCGGCGTCCTGATGCCAAAGTAGCTGGTTCAACCCATGCATGGGTCATTTGAATTAAAATGTTGATTTCTCGTCCTTGACTTGGGTACGTAAATTACAAGTATCTCTGCAGTCGGAGTGGATTCGTCTAATGGCGAGGGACACTGGTAATAGGGAAGCTAACCCACACACAAATACCAGTCCAGTTCACTAGAAGTAGGAGCACGAGTATGGACGACTACGCTTTAGTTCAAAGCGAGCGAACGCAACAACAACAAATAAATGGCTCTCTAAACCAGTGGTTCTCAACCCGAGGGGAATTCCCCCCTCCCCAGGGGGGAATTTTAGGGTTTCCAGGGGGGGGGGGGGAATTAAGATTATTTCAAGATCGCGTTAATACAAGAACCGATTACTTGATACTGTTTTTCCCTTCATACTTTACAGTTCTGTATGTCTCACCGCTTCTAAAATTCATTTTATAAAGCTAGTAAACCCACAAATCACGTTTTATGTGGACGTCTGTGTCAGAGTCTCACCCAAGGATAGAACGCGTTGTCTGCACCAACGCCCGACAATGCAACGCCGAGATATTATAAGCCCTACAGTTATAATGCGGCGGCCTCACTAGCGCCAGGCAGCCAGCGCTCGATAGTGTAGCGCTGGGCTATTATAAGCACTACAGGCGATAAGCGCTGAACGATGCTAAGCAGGCAGCTAGCACACAGCGTGAACCTGTGAGGGGTCACGCGTGCTAACCCAAAGCGCTACTAGAGAGTGTGCTGTGTCCAGTCAGACTGAGCTGGACGGTCGTCAGAGACAGACGTGTGAAAGCGGCTGAGAGTTGATGCATGTCGCGAAAGCTAGCCTGTTTGACAGCTTGAGATGGAGTGCATGTCTGTGTGACTTGTAAGTTGGAGTGCATTGATATCTTATATTGTATTGATGTATTGATTACTTGCACTGTTGTAATCCATTGTATATTGTAACTTGTGATTGCGCGAAGCGTGTATTGATTCACGATGTGTGCAGTGCGCGAATAAATAGCACGAAATATCTTATCGGCGGTTAGCCTTGTGTTGTTTAGATAGGATAATTAAGATCGTACTTTGTCAAGTGACGAGCCCTAATTCTTGCCCTAAGCAAGACTTTGACATTTTCCCTTCATACTTTACAGTTCTGTATGTCTCACCCCTTCTAAAATTCATTGTATAAAGCTAGTAAACCCACAAATCACGTTTTATGTGGACGTCCGGACATGTTTTAGTATGTGCTCCCATTATTACGTATACTGTGTAGAGGCAGGCTGACTTCCACAAATTGCCTACTCTTATGAAAGATACTGTTGCCTTTTGTTTACTTATTTAATATCTGAATCCTTTCCTCCGTTATTGTCTGAATACCTACATAGGCCACGATTCCATTCCATTCTAAAATTCATTTTATAAAGCTAGTAAACCCACAAATCACGTTTTATGTGGACGTCTGGACTTGTTTTAGTATGTGCTTCCATTATTACGTATACTGTGTAGGGGCAGGGGAGGGAACT
>JACEFZ010002172.1:0-14058 GCA_014155875.1 Cepaea nemoralis
CTTTTTACCTGTTTATTCCCCTTAAATCAGGGAAACGTAAGACCATGATAGTACACAGAGGACTGAGCATTAGAAGAGCCGACAGATAATTTTTGGGTTTATAGTCAATTTCCCAAGGGTAGGCAGAGGATCTCATTATAGAGACAATGACTTCTGTCACAAACCAGATGGCCTTCCAAGAAGGACATCAAGGGTAGTCTACCTTTTTTAAAATGTCTTGCTTGTTATTATTTGACATTGCAAAATCTGGTGAAAAATTACCCCCGATCCACGACTCTGCCGATCGTATTGAGCAAACCGTGCCCGTCCCGCATATTGAAGGTCCATGATGATGCTGATGAAACGGGGGGGTTTAACAAAAAGAAAAAGGTTGTAGAAAAATAACTAAAATGATAAAATTTAAAACCATTTTTTTGAAAGCAGCCCCTTTTTTTCCCAACCAACCCCCAACATGAGCATTTACCCACTTTTTTATCAAAACCCCCAAACGACGCATGATCTACGTGCCCTGTTTTTTTTATCGCCCCCAAGAGTGTGTGAATTTAGACCCCCCTTATTTTTTCTAAACTTGTCCCGCTGTCGGAAAACCGCTAGGAGTAAGTCATTAAAAACTAAATTTAGGGGGACATTTCCAAAGACCCCAAAATTGAAGTAAAGTAAAAACTGGTTTAGAAAACGGCGGGTTCTAGCGGCGGTTGGGAAAACTGTCACAGGAAGCTAAAATTGAAAATTTTTGAAAAATAAAGGGAAAGCTATAACAAATCTGTTTCAAGGACATAAGATTTTCTCACCCATTTGTGATTACTTTTTAAATTTCCCCTGTGAAATGACAGACGGGAAAAGTCCAGAGTGCCCTCTAGTAAATAAAAAATGCGATCCGGGTTGTTTTTCTTTTTCCGTTCTGAATACATCATCCACATGTTATGTAGCCACAGTTAGGGGCCAAAATCATTTGGGGAATTTACCCCCATATTAACACCAAAGGGTAACGGGCAAACACCGTGGGAGGTTTTTTTTTCCCAAAAAGCCGGGCAGACCCCACCTCCCGATTTCAACGAAGTTTTTTTTTAGCGTGCACAATTACACACTGATTTCCTGTTTTTCGACCTTATCTAAGAAGGACGTATTCAAGCTCACTATCAAGAGATTAGAGGGATTTTGGAAATTAGAAACTAACAATTCTTGTTTAGTTTAGTTTAGTCGACGGATGAACATCACAGCACACGGGTGCAACCCATAAGTGCTCCGTTCTACTCTTAAATCAAGCCTGAGTCCAGAGGGACTCAGCCCAGTTCACGAACTCCGTAGCACCGGTGAGGATCCTGAAATACTTGGGTAGATCTAACACGAAGTTTTGTCCCGGGTGGGTTGGGTCTCTTTTTCGATTTTAATGCAAGGGATGTTTTAGGTGCACAACAATATATACGGGGGTCCGATCTCACTATTCTGTTACTAGATGTTCACGTGAAAATATCCCGGTCCTCACCGAGATTTGAACCCGGGACTTGAACCCGGGACCTCCAGCACTCGAGGCGGACACCATACCTCGAGACCACACAGCCCCCTAACAGTTCTTGTAAACACGCCCAACCCTACGCTGAGATTCTAGCTAGGTAACTTCTGAGCTTGAGTGGGACTCTGTAACCTTTCTGCACCGCTTCATCTAAATGTTATACAACTAAGAACATTTTAAAATCCGTGCATGTTACCTTCCAGCAGACACACTTCTGTCAATTCATTTCGAGAGTAAAAACAAAAGACAGAAACATTATATGGATATGTATTCAATTTCGATGTAAATACCAGTCCATTTGTACTGGCAGAACGGAACAATTTGTAGATAGTAGAATAGCAGAACACTCCCCCGATGTGTCTCCACCTTGCCGCGGTGGGGGTGCTTGTGTGTCCCTCTGACCCCATGTGTTTGCCGATGGATGAAAACTACATATCGGACGGTATATGGGATAGGGGCCAGACTAAGAGAGACGCAACCTGCTGCTCTGCGGGTTAGACTGAGGTGAGGATAACAGTCAGAAGTTTAAATCAGGCCCACGAAGGCAGAAGTTCTTGGTCCGGACAAAACACTTAAGACTCTCTGTCGATGGCTGTGGCTGAACGCCTCTAAGCCACAAACCCTTGGATCTGAGAGCCGGGCAAATTCCCTCGTACCGAAAAATAGAGGTGTGATACTGAGCAAGCTACATGCTCAGGTCTGATACAAGTTCGAAGGCTCTCAGCTGGGGGATATGAGAGATCCCCGGATGAGAGAGCCAGGCCGTTTCTCGTTCACTGCTGCACGAAGGTAAGGTGCTGAGCCGGCAGCACATGTAGCCTACCTTGTGAGCGAGTACAAAAAGTCAGAAAAGTGCCGCAGTCGAAGGAAATGGTTACGAAAACTGTCTGTACCTAACTCTAACTCATAGAGAGTGTAGACAAAAGTGGAAGAACGTCTCAATGACGCGAAATGGAGCGCACGGCGAGCAAACCTATTGCGTTGTCCGAAGTCAAAGATAAAAGCTTACCGAGTGGATGTCGCTCGCAGTCTGACCGCTCCTGGTGTGTGCTGTGATCAGTGGCAAGCGAGACTCCCAACACATGGAAGTGAGGAACTAAAGCAGCCATGAGCAGGGCGTGGCAACTCCTCGGGTGTGCCCAGTCTCAGAGCAACATGTGCCGGCTCTGCAATTATGGAAGCCTCCTTGGATAGAGAGGGAATGCCCATGGTCTGCCCCTGCCTTCCCCTGAGGGCCGACCGCGATGTCGTTGATCGTTCTATCTTGACCAGCTGAGATTTGGCGACATCACAACAGTCTAACGTGCCTCGAAATCAGAGGAAGGCTAACCTCATTAAAAAATGCCCGCCAGAAGTCGGAAGTGTCGTCCTACGGGTGGCAAACTAAAAATTGACACTACGCAATTACGTCCGAGTGAAATGTCTCGTCCGAATGTTTCTCGTGCTAGGAACAGCTCTGACCTACCTAGTTTCCGAATGCCGCTCTTGTTCGGAAACAGCTCTGACTAGGTAGTTTTCCGAATGTCTGTCGTGCCTGGAACAGCTCTGACGGGCGCAACGACAAGCACATGTCCGAAAACTCGCTGAGTGGATACCGTCTGCAAACTTGTCTGGTTTGTGCAGGAATGGCCCGGGGCAAACGAAATGACCAATATATTGAAGTGAGGATTTAAAGCAGCCATGAGCAGGACGTGACGATTTCCCTCGGTGAGCCCAGAATCAGGGCGCTATGTGTCGGCCCTGCAACTATGGAAGCAACCTTGGATGGCGGAAAATGCTATGGACTGTCCCTGCCTTCCTTTGAGGGATGACCGTTGTCTTCGACCGTTCAACCTTGGCCAGCTGGGTTGTAGATGGCACCACAAAAGTGAGAGTCTCCCAGGAATGCTACCTGGTCAAAAAAGCACGCTGTCGTCGGATGTGTTGGCCTACGGGTTTCGGCCCAAGGGCGCATAACAGACACACCGCAATCACATCTGAAAAAACACTCCGGATGAACGAAAAGAAGAAGAAGAAGAATAGCAGAACATATCCATTAGTGGAATAGGAAGCTAACACTAGACAATTCTGGCAATCCGGCTAACCCTACAACTGAATGGAGCCATTTTCCACAATAATATGCCATGTAATAGAATTTGGGTATATGGCAGACAAAGAGGGATTTAGTTTGCTGTCTACTACACATTATCACAAGTTAGTGAGAAATGTCGCGGCGTCAACTATACATGAGGGTTAAGCACAATTATGTGAACAAAAAGACATGATTGCCTGTTTACAACTACCATGGTGACAGTGAAACATATAACCACATAGTTTTATTTTAGTTCAAAAGATTATTTACACTACTTTATTAAATAATGAACGTTATTTTGCTATAGTATGTGCCTGAAGAGATACAGCGAATTCATCTCATCTCATCTCATCTCATCGTGTTCCTCTTGTAACGTGCGGTATCGAGGTGAAGCATACACAGCGGGAGAGTGCCTGTTTATGGGCTTCATATATCGTTATTCTCATGGTTTTATTACAGGCAATAAACTGCAATATAATTTTATGTCTGTATTATTTAAATAGAAAAGGTTACAGAAGGCCATGTTGTTTCGTCAAAGAACTATCGTTTATACGTAAAACGATAACTTCCAAAACATAAGCAGTCATTCAAACACGAGTCGGCAACGCGAGAATGTTTTCAAGTTACCCCGTATAACCCCGAGAAAATGTAGCCTTTAGATTCAACAAAAACAACATTGAACACGCACTTGCAATTAGAAAGAACTGACCTTGGGATGAGCCGCCCTAGGTGAGAGAAACAATACGTGCTAAGAACACCCCAGAATAAAATAATTTCGTTATAAAAACATCCTCGTCAGTTTCTGCGAATTGCTGCAACAAACGGTCTTCATTTAAGTTTAAATGCATCAAAACATGCATAGACATTACAAACAAATAACAAGGCAAATAATTATGTTATCGTTATAAAAAAGAGGAAAGGGAGAGATTGGCGCCCGCAGTTACAATAGTAGCAGTGGACGCATACATATCCGTATGATATTGCTTATCCAAGGGCTAATAAAGTGCAATCTAAAGTTGAAAGTAGTACGACATCAGTAGGAATCACGTTGTGGTCATACAGCAAAAACAACCATCATGTAGAGGAATATCGCTCCCTTCATGTACCGTCAAAACGTTTCTCGATCTCTTTTGCCATTTTCCCCACGTCATGCACCCTTGCTCCGTGGCGAAAGGCTTACGGGCGCGGTTCGTGATCCCGCACATCCGCGTTCGAAACACAGGTGAGCGCGATTTGGCAGCGTTGCGCTGATTTTTAAAAAAAACAAAATGCTATGGGTGCCGATCGTTCAGAAAGCGATGGTAAACTAATAATAAATGTTTGCATATCCTTTACAGGACATCGCTGTCAACATCAGCATCTTTCAGCTGATTGTTGATTTCTTGGCAAGATTACGCTCAGTAGTTTGCCATTGCTTTCTGAGCGACCGGCTCACATACCCCGTAAGTTACCGACGCGGTTAGAACCGCTACCGATTCTCACCGTCGTCAAGTTACTCATGAGAGTATACGGGATTACGGAGAAAGTCGCAAACACCTAGGCCAGGGAGTCCGGCAATGGTAAACTACTGAACGTAAAACTTGCCACGGCATTAACAACAGCAACAAATGCTGGTATTGACTGAACACG
Organism: Cepaea nemoralis; assembly: GCA_014155875.1. Taxonomy (NCBI): domain Eukaryota; kingdom Metazoa; phylum Mollusca; class Gastropoda; order Stylommatophora; family Helicidae; genus Cepaea; species Cepaea nemoralis. The sequence continues at coordinate 5,214 of JACEFZ010002172.1, forward strand.
TCCTGTAAAGGATATGCAACTAACTTTTTTAACATGCACCTTGATGTCCCCGGTGTCTGCAATGTCCTGTGTCCATCCTTGTGCTACCCGACCTCTGACTGAAAATAAAGTTTGTTTGTTTGTTTGTTTGTTTGTTTGTTTGACTTTCTTCCATGGTCTGTTCTTGATAAGCTAGAGTGCCGTTTTGTTGTTGTTGCTCTCGCTCGCTTTGACCTCGAGTTATTGCTCCGTGGCGAAGGTGTTACGGACGCAGTTCGCTATTCAGCATACCTGCGTTCAAAATACAGCTGTGGGCGGTTTGGCAGCAGACCGCCATACTTTGATTTTATTTCTTAATGAAATTGTATTGGTGCAAGTCGTTCAGAAAGCAATAAAAACTACTGAACGTAAAACTTGTCCAGGAATCCAGGAATCACGAACAGCCAAACAATGCTGGGGTTGACTGCTACGTCCTGTAAAGGATATACAATTAACTTCTAATAGCTGTCAATAACTGTCATCAACTGCCTATAATAGTACCTTGCGGTGTAGGACAGGGAGGGGGGAGGTGGCTTGAGCCTGAGGAATTAAGGCCGTCTTTCTAGCGCAGATTAGCTTTCCGTATCACCAGTATCCCATGCCATCAGGCGAACCCACTCCGACTTCAGAGGTACTTGTAATTTACATCTCCAAGTCAAGGACAAGAAGTTAGCATTTTCGTCCAACTGATCGATGTAGGGTTTGAACTTCAGCATCAGCACACCGGATATTTAACAACGAGCTCTCTTTCCATTCGGTCATGCTGACGCCAACAGTGCCGTTAATATGGCCAAAGTATTTCAGTTTTCGAGACATGATGCTTTGTGTGACAGTTGTTGAGACATGATGTTTTGTATGACAGTTTTCGAGACATGATGCTTTGTATGACAGTTTTCGAGACATGATGCTTTGTATGACAGTTGTTGAGACATGATGCTTTGTATGACAGTTTTCGAGACATGATGCTTTGTATGACAGTTTTCGAGACATGATGCTTTGTATGACAGTTGTTGAGACATGATGCTTTGTGTGACAGTTGTCGAGACATGATGCTTTGTATGACAGTTGTTGAGACATGATGCTTTGTAGGACAGTTTTCGAGACATGATGCTTTGTATGACAGTTTTCGAGACATGATGCTTTGTATGACAGTTTTCGAGACATGATGCTTTGTGTGACAGTTGTCGAGACATGATGCTTTGTATGACAGTTGTTGAGACATGATGCATTGTATGACAGTTGTTGAGACATGATGCTTTGTATGACAGTTGTTGACAGATGCTTTGTGTGACAGTTGTTGAGACATGATGCTTTGTATGACAGTTGTTGAGACATGATGCTTTGTGTGACAGTTGTTGACAGATGCTTTGTGTGACAGGTGTTGACAGATGATTTGTATGACAGTTTTCGAGACATTATGCTTTGTATGACAGTTTTCGAGACACGATGTTTTGTATGACAGTTGTTGAGACATGATGCTTTGTGTGACAGTTGTCGAGACATGATGCTTTGTATGACAGTTGTTGAGACATGATGCTTTGTATGACAGTTTTCGAGACATTATGCTTTGTATGACAGTTTTCGAGACATGATGCATTGTATGACAGTTGTTGAGACATGATGCTTTGTGTGACAGTTGTTGACAAATGCTTTGTATGACAGTTGTTGAGACATGATGCTTTGTGTGACAGTTGTCGAGACATGATGCTTTGTATGACAGTTGTTGAGACATGATGCTTTGTATGACAGTTTTCGAGACATGATGATTTGAATGACAGTTTTCGAGACATGATGCTTTGTATGACAGTTGTTGAGACATGATGCTTTGGGTGACAGTTGTCGAGACATGATGCTTTGTGTGATGACAGTTGTCGAGACATGATGCTTTGTGTGACAGTTGTTGACAGATGCTTTGTATGACAGTTGTTGAAACATGATGCTTTGTATGACAGTTTTCGAGACATGATGCTTTGTATGACAGTTGTTGAGACATGATGCTTTGTGTGACAGTTGTCGAAACATGATGCTTTGTGTGACAGTTGTCGAGACATGATGCTTTGTGTGACAGTTGTTGACAGATGCTTTGTATGACAGTTGTTGAGACATGATGCTTTGTATGACAGTTGTTGACAGATGCTTTGTATGACAGTTGTTGAGACATGATGCTTTGTATGACAGTTGTTGAGACATGATGCTTTGTGTGACAGTTGTTGACAGATGCTTTGTGTGACAGTTGTTGACAGATGCTTTGTGTGACAGTTGTTGACAGATGCTTTGTGTGACAGTTGTTGAGACATGATGCTTTGTATGACAGTTGTTGAGACATTATGCTTTGTATGACAGTTGTTGAGACATGATGCTGTGTATGACAGTTGTTGAGACATGATGCTTTTTGTGACAGTTGTCGAGACATTATGCTTTGTATGACAGTTTTCGAGACATGATGCTTTGCATGACAGTTGTTGAGACATGATGCTTTGTGTGACAATTGTTGACAGATGCTTTGTGTGACAGTTGTTGAGACATGATGCTTTGTATGACAGTTGTCGAGACATGATGCTTTGTATGACAGTTGTTGACAGATGCTTTGTGTGACAGTTGTTGAGACATGATGCTTTGTATGACAGTTGTTGAGATATGATGCTTTGTGTGACAGTTGTTGACGGATGCTTTGTGTGACAGTTGTTGACAGATGCTTTGTATGACAGTTGTTGAGACATGATGCTTTGTATGACAGTTGTTGACAGATGCTTTGTGTGACAGTTGTCGAGACATGATGCTTTGTATGACAGTTGTTGAGACATGATGCTTTGTGTGACAGTTGTCGAGACATGATGCTTTGTGTGATGACAGTTGTCGAGACATGATGCTTTGTGTGACAGTTGTTGACAGATGCTTTGTATAACAGTTGTTGAAACATGATGCTTTGTATGGACAGGTTTTCGAGACATGATGCTTTGTATGACAGTTTGTTGAGACATGATGCTTTGTGCGACAGTTGTCGAGACATGATGCTTTGTGTGAGAGTTGTTGAGACAGTATGCTTTGTATGACAGTTGTTGAGACATGATGCTTTGTGTGACAGTTGTTGACAGATGCTTTGTATGACAGTTGTTGAGACATGATGCTTTTGTATGACAGTTGTCGAGACATGATGCTTTGTATGACAGTTATCGAGACATGATGCTTTGTATGACAGTTGTCGAGACATAATGCTTTGTATGACAGTTGTCGAGACATGATGCTTTGTATGACAGTTGTTGACAGATGCTTTGTATGACAGTTGTTGAGACATGATGCTTTGTATGACAGTTGTTGAGACATGATGCTTTGTGTGACAGTTGTTGACAGATGCTTTGTGTGTGACAGTTTGTTGACAGATGCTTTGTTATGACAGTTGTTGAGACATGATGCTTTGTATGACAGTTGTTGAGATATGATGCTTGTGTGACAGTTGTTGACGGATGCTTTGTGTGACAGTTGTTGACAGATGCTTTGTATGACAGTTGTTGAGACATGATGCTTTGTATGACAGTTGTTGACAGAGCTTTGTGTGACAGTTGTCGAGACATGATGCTTTGTATGACAGTTGTTGAGACATGATGCTTTGTGTGACAGTTGTCGAGACCATGATGCTTGTGTGATGACAGTTGTCGAGACATGATGCTTTGTGTGACAGTTGTTGACAGATGCTTTGTAATACAGTTGTTGAAACATGATGCTTTGTACTGACAGTTTTCGAGACATGATGCTTTGTATGACAGTGTTGAGACATGATGCTTTGTGTGACAGTTGTCCGAGACATGATGCTTTGTGTGACAGTTGTTGACAGATGCTTTGTGTGACAGTTGTTGAGACATGATGCTTTGTATGACAGTTGTTGAGATATGATGCTTTGTGATGACATTGTTGACAGATGCTTTGTGTGACAGTTGTGAGACATGATGCTTTGTATGACAGTTGTTGAGACATGATGCTTTGTATGACAGTTGTTGACAGATGCTTTGTGTGACAGTTGTCGAGACATGATGCTTTGTATGACAGTTGTTGAGACATGATGCTTTGTATGACAGTTTGTGAGACATGATGCTTTGTATGACAGTTGTTCGAGACATGATGCTTTGTATGACAGTTGTTGAGACATGATGCTTTGTGTGACAGTTGTTGAGACATGATGCTTTGTGTGACAGTTGTCGAGACATGATGCTTTGTATGACAGTTGTTGAGACATGATGCTTTGTGTGACAGTTGTTGAGACATGATGCTTTGTGTGACAGTTGTTGAGACATGATACTTTGTGTGACAGTTGTCGAGACATGATGCTGTGTATGACAGTTGTTGAGACATGATGCTTTGTATGACAGTTGTTGAGACATGATACTTTGTGTGACAGTTGTCGAGACATGATGCTTTGTATTACAGTTGTTGAGACATGATGCTTTGTGTGACAGTTGTTGACAGATGCTTTGTGTGACAGTTGTTGAGACATGATGCTTTGTGTGACAGTTGTTGAGACATGATGCTTTGTATGACAGTTGTTGAGACATGATGCTTTGTATGACAGTTGTTGAGACATGATGCTTTGTATGACAGTTGTTGAGACATGATGCTTGTATGACAGGTGTTGAGACATGATGCTTTGTATGACAGTTGTTGAGACATGATGCTTTGTATGACAGTTGTTGAGACATGATTGCTTTGTATGACAGTTGTTGAGACATGATGCTTTGTATGACAGTTTTCGAGACATGATGATTTGTATGACAGTTTTCGAGACATGATGCTTTGTATGACAGTTGTTGAGACATGATGCTTTGTATGACAGTTGTTGAGACATGATGCTTTGTGTGACAGTTGGTGAGACATGATGCTTTGTATGACAGTTGTTGAGACATGATGCTTTGTGTGATGACAGTTGTCGAGACATGATGCTTTGTGTGACAGTTGTTGACAGATGCTTTGTATAACAGTTGTTGAAACATGATGCTTTGTATGACAGTTTTCGAGACATGATGCTTTGTATGACAGTTGTTGACAGATGCTTTGTGTGACAGTTGTTGAGACATGATGCTTTGTATGACAGTTGTTGAGATATGATGCTTTGTGTGACAGTTGTTGACGGATGCTTTGTGTGACAGTTGTTGACAGATGCTTTGTATGACAGTTGTTGAGACATGATGCTTTGTATGACAGTTGTTGACAGATGCTTTGTGTGACAGTTGTCGAGACATGATGCTTTGTATGACAGTTGCTGAGACATGATGCTTTGTGTGACAGTTGTCGAGACATGATGCTTTGTGTGATGACAGTTGTCGAGACATGATGCTTTGTGTGACAGTTGTTGACAGATGCTTTGTATAACAGTTGTTGAAACATGATGCTTTGTATGACAGTTTTCGAGACATGATGCTTTGTATGACAGTTGTTGAGACATGATGCTTTGTGTGACAGTTGTCGAGACATGATGCTTTGTGTGACAGTTGTTGACAGATGCTTTGTATGACAGTTGTTGAGACATGATGCTTTGTGTGACAGTTGTTGACAGATGCTTTGTATGACAGTTGTTGAGACATGATGCTTTGTATGACAGTTGTCGAGACATGATGCTTTGTATGACAGTTATCGAGACATGATGCTTTGTATGACAGTTGTCGAGACATAATGCTTTGTATGACAGTTGTCGAGACATGATGCTTTGTATGACAGTTGTTGACAGATGCTTTGTATGACAGTTGTTGAGACATGATGCTTTGTATGACAGTTGTTGAGACATGATGCTTTGTGTGACAGTTGTTGGCAGATGCTTTGTGTGACAGTTGTTGACAGATGCTTTGTATGACAGTTGTTGAGACATGATGCTTTGTATGACAGTTGTTGAGATATGATGCTTTGTGTGACAGTTGTTGACGGATGCTTTGTGTGACAGTTGTTGACAGATGCTTTGTATGACAGTTGTTGAGACATGATGCTTTGTATGACAGTTGTTGACAAATGCTTTGTGTGACAGTTGTCGAGACATGATGCTTTGTATGACAGTTGTTGAGACATGATGCTTTGTGTGACAGTTGTCGAGACATGATGCTTTGTGTGATGACAGTTGTCGAGACATGATGCTTTGTGTGACAGTTGTTGACAGATGCTTTGTATAACAGTTGGTGAAACATGATGCTTTGTATGACAGTTTCGAGACATGATGCTTTGTATGACAGTTGTTGAGACATGATGCTTTGTGTGACAGTTGTCGAGACATGATGCTTTGTGTGACAGTTGTTGACAGATGCTTTGTATGACAGTTGTTGAGACATGATGCTTTGTGTGACAGTTGTTGACAGATGCTTTGTATGACAGTTGTTGAGACATGATGCTTTGTATGACAGTTGTTGAGACATGATGCTTTGTGTGACAGTTGTTGACAGATGCTTTGTGTGACAGTTGTTGACAGATGCTTTGTATGACAGTTGTTGAGACATGATGCTTTGTATGACAGTTGTTGAGATATGATGCTTTGTATGACACTTGTTGACAGATGCTTTGTGTGACAGTTGTCGAGACATGATGCTTTGTATGACAGTTGTTGAGACATGATGCTTTGTATGACAGTTTTCGAGACATTATGCTTTGTATGACAGTTTTCGAGACATGATGCTTTGTATGACAGTTGTTGAGACATGATGCTTTGTGTGACAGTTGTTGAGACATGATGCTTTGTATGACAGTTGTTGAGACATGATGCTTTGTATGACAGTTGTCGAGACATGATGCTTTGTGTGACAGTTGTTGACAGATGCTTTGTGTGACAGTTGTTGAGACATGATGCTTTGTATGACAGTTGTTGAGACATGATGCTTTGTGTGACAGTTGTTGACAGATGCTTTGTGTGACAGTTGTTGACAGATGCTTTGTGTGACAGGTGTTGACAGATGCTTTGTGTGACTGTTGTTGAGACATGATGCTTTGTATGACAGTTGTTGAGACAGTATGCTTTGTATGACAGTTGTTGAGACATGATGCTGTGTATGACAGTTGTTGAGACATGATCCTTTGTGTGACAGTTGTCGAGACATTATGCTTTGTATGACAGTTTTCGAGACATGATGCTTTGTATGACAGTTGTTGAGACATGGTGCTTTGTGTGACAGTTGTCGAGACATGATGCTTTGTGTGACAGTTGTTGACAGATGCTTTGTGTGACAGTTGTTGAGACATGATGCTTTGTATGACAGTTGTCGAGACATGATGCTTTGTATGACAGTTGTTGACAGATGCTTTGTGTGACAGTTGTTGAGACATGATGCTTTGTATGACAGTTGTTGAGATATGATGCTTTGTGTGACAGTTGTTGACGGATGCTTTGTGTGACAGTTGTTGACAGATGCTTTGTATGACAGTTGTTGAGACATGATGCTTTGTATGACAGTTGTTGACAGATGCTTTGTGTGACAGTTGTCGAGACATGATGCTTTGTATGACAGTTGTTGAAACATGATGCTTTGTATGACAGTTTTCGAGACATTATGCTTTGTATGACAGTTTTCGAGACATGATGCTTTGTATGACAGTTGTTGAGACATGATGCTTTGTGTGACAGTTGTTGAGACATGATGCTTTGTGTGACAGTTGTCGAGACATGATGCTTTGTGTGACAGTTGTCAAGACATTATGCTGTGTATGACAGTTGTTGAGACATGATGCTTTGTATGACAGTTGTTGAGACATGATGCTTTGTGTGACAGTTGTCGAGACATGATGCTTTGTATGACAGTTGTTGAGACATGATGCTTTGTGTGACAGTTGTTGACAGATGCTTTGTGTGACAGTTGTTGAGACATGATGCTTTGTGTGACAGTTGTTGAGACATGATGCTTTGTATGACAGTTGTTGAGACATGATGCTTTGTATGACAGTTGTTGAGACATGATGCTTTGTATGACAGTTGTTGAGACATGATGCTTTGTATGACAGTTGTTGAGACATGATGCTTTGTATGACAGTTGTTGAGACATGATGCTTTGTATGACAGTTGTTGAGACATGATGCTTTGTATGACAGTTGTTGAGACATGATGCTTTGTATGACAGTTTTCGAGACATGATGATTTGTATGACAGTTTTCGAGACATGATGCTTTGTATGACAGTTGTTGAGACATGATGCTTTGTATGACAGTTGTTGAGACATGATGCTTTGTGTGACAGTTGGTGAGACATGATGCTTTGTATGACAGTTGTTGAGACATGATGCTTTGTGTGACAGTTGTTGAGACATGATGCTTTGTATGACAGTTGTTGAGACATGATGCTTTGTATGACAGTTGTTGAGACATGATGCTTTGTATGACAGTTGTCGAGACATGATGCTTTGTGTGACAGTTGTTGAAACATGATGCTTTGTTTGACAGTTGTTGAGACATGATTCTTTGTATGACAGTTTTCGAGACATTATGCTTTGTATGACAGTTTTCGAGACATGATGCTTTGTGTGACAGTTGTCGAGACATGATGCTTTGTGTGACAGTTGTCGAGACATGATGCTTTGTATGAGCTATTGTCTTCTATCTTCAGATCTTGTAGAATGCTAGTGTGTTTCCTCTTGTTAGTTCACAATAGTGCGAAAACTTTTCTGTACCAAATAAGCTCAAAATCTCCAGTCTTCTTTCTTTTAGTAATTGCGAAATGGTCCACGACTAACAAGTTTCATCATCATCATGTGCCATGCCAGTAAGCGTGGGTGGTCACGTTTTGCCATTTCACTCGATCACCAGAGCCGTGGATCACCTCAGTGCTCTTGTCTCGACCATACAACGTGCCAAGGATCACCTCAGTGCTCAT
>JACEFZ010002173.1:0-10000 GCA_014155875.1 Cepaea nemoralis
CTTTTTCTTCTTTTTTTTTTTTTTTTTTTCCCTTTTTTTTTTCCTTCTTCTTCTTTTTTCCCTTCTTTTTTTTTTTTTCTTTTTTTCTTTTTTTTCCTTTTCCTTTTCCCCCGTCTCTTTTGATAGTGGTCTAGTAAAGTGTACAGATTCTATTTCCCACACTTTTTCAATTAATTCATAGCCTTTCTTTGCAAAGAAAAAAAGCAACAGGAACTAAAGAAATTAGATCATATCTATTGTAGTGCATTACCGCAGAAATTGAGTTATGAACATATAGACATATAATTAAGTATCCCCGGGAAGGTTAACCCGGTCAACAAATGCCCGCAGAAGTCGGTTGTGTCGGCCTAACGGCGCAAGAACGCAGCTCTGCTGTAAACAGGCACACGTCCGAAAACGAAATCCGGATGAACGCAGAAGAAGAAGAAGAATTAAGTATGTGTGTTTCTCTTTCTCATTCTCTCTATCTATCTCATTCCGTCTCTCTGTCTCTCTCTGCCTCTCTCTCAGTGTGTGTGTGTGTGCGCGCGCGCGTGTGCGTGCGCGCGCGCGTGAAAACGGGAAAATCATAAGACGGTGGTGTAACACACAATTATCTATGACTTTAGAAAAGTACAACAATATGACACACAGAATAGAATGTTTTACTTGCCATTCATTAAAACAAATACCCCCCCCCCCCCCCACCCCTTTCCCCCAAGTGGACATTACTTTGCTAAGGTAACATTGAAAAATTAGCGAGAAACTGACTCCCCAATTCAGTCAATTTGTACAGGTGAGTCTGGGCGCTGGGAGCGAGTCACAGCCTTCACGTTGGCCCGCCACAACCGTTTGATGTTGGTTCTTCTAGACGCCGGTTACCTAACCTGGGGCACATCCAGCTGCTAGATTGAGAGTCTAGGGCCATTGCGAATCATCCGGAGGTGTGAAAATATGCTTCGTCGGAACATGGGCAAGCCTGTAAGTAAACTAGCGCACCTGCCAAGTTCTATTCTTACATCTGTACATTTCTCATGACTCAGATCTTTGTCTTCGGCAAGAGGGAAAACACACCTAGAAATCACATCATTAATAGACGGATTAACATGAATGCATGGACATAGAGATAATTATAGATACATGGATGGATACATAAGAAGATATAGACAGACAGACAGACAGATAGACAGATAGACAGACAGACAGACAGACAGACAGACAGATAGATAGATAGATAGATAGATAGATAGATAGATAGATAGACAGACAGACAGACAGACAGACAGACAGACAGATAGATAGATAGATAGATAGATAGATAGATGGGTGGGTGGGTATTTAGGTAAGTAGGTAGGCGGCCGGAGGGACGCATGGATAGAAGATAGAAACACCACAATGCATACATCGAAATGCATGTTTTCATCATCCCATTGCCACTTGTATGCAACCTATCAATTCTATTCTAATAGTGTCTGTGTCCACGAAATTCAAGATCAGGCTGGCGGGACAAAAGTGACACTTTATATTCCTTGCTCATGGGGTGTCCAGCAATTATAACCTCGATTCGATTTCACCATTACCGCTACCCCGTTCAACTTCAGGGAGAAGTTACAGTAGGGTCCATCACCGGCTCAGAATGATAGTCCTGTGATTGAGTCAGCCGCAAGAGCAGCTGCCCATGGTTTTACCCTCAAAGGCCTATTAGGCCATTATATATGGTTGTAGGAGGACAGCTCTTAAGAACAACCATGCTGCTAGCGAGAAATGGGAGGTTCACATAAGTTTCAGCTGGCCCAGTGTCGGGTCACATACCCTGGAAAGTAACCAGTTTCACACAACAAGATTTAATATCAAAGTGACTATTCAGTGAAAGAAATAGGAGACAAACATGGAGTCCCTTAAAGACATTAATCAGTTAAATGTCCAGTGTGCCAGAAAGGGGCAACAAGCTGGGCAACAATGGCTGAGGGTGGTTATCATGTTTGACGATTATGTCGTGACCTTGTGAGCCGAAAGTTAACTATCTCAAGTTACGAGGCTGACCATAGAGACAATGTCCAACATTTCTGACCATGTCACCCTGTTGCATTCCTTGGTGAAATGCCCCGGAAGTGGCGCCCATCCCAGTTTCATTAGCCTGTTCCTGACAATGTGTGTGTGTATGTGAGCGCGCGCGCCCGAGCGTACTTGGATAACAGATACGCATGTGCGTCAGAGAGAGAGAGAGAGAGAGAGAGAGAGTATGAGTGAGAGTAAAAGAGAGATAGAGAGAGAGGGAGAGAGAGAGGGAGAGAGAGAGAGAGAGAGAGGGAGGGGGGATAGATCTGCAAGTACGCCAGCTTACATGAGTGTGTTTATGTAAGGAGGCTATTTATATTTAACTAGCTGACCCGGCCCGGTTTCGTCCAGTCCTTGGTGGGGAGCATCTAATTTAATTCATATAAGTAGTCATATAAGTTCCCGTTCCCGTTACCGACTATCTGTCTGTCTGTCTGTCTGTCTGTCTGTCTGTCTGTCTTTCTGTCTGTCTGACCCGTCCCGGCATCGCCCAGTCCTTGGTGGGGAGCATCTCATTTAATTCATATAAGTAGTCATATAAGTTCCCGTTCCCGTTACCGACTATCTGTCTGTCTGTCTGTCTGTCTGTCTGTCTGACCCGGCCCGGCTTCGCCCAGTCCTTGGTGGGGAGCATCTCATTTAATTCATATAAGTAGTCATATAAGTTCCTGTTCCCGTTACCGACTATCTGTCTGTCTGTCTGTCTGTCTGTCTGTCTGTCTGTCTGTCTGACCCGGCCCGGCATCGCCCAGCTCCTGGCGTGGAGCATCTCATTTAATTCATATAAGTAGTCATATAAGCTCACGTTCCCGTTCCCGACTATCTATCTGTCTGTCTGTCTGTCTATCTGTCTGTCTATCTGTCTGATCCGGCCCGGCTTCGCCCAGCCCCTGATGGGGAGCATCTCATTTAATTCATATGAGTAGTCATATAAGTTCCCGTTCCCGACTGTCTGTCTGTCTGTCTGTCTGTCTGTCTGTCTGTCTAATCATTTATTGGTTGCAGTTAGAACAACCTTAGATAAACGAAGACCAACTTACAAAAAGCATTAGAAAGAGCACTTGAAAGATCTTTACATCTTCCCCAACAATTAACTTGGGTAAATGGAGCAGCGGCAGCAGCAGCAGAAGAAGAAGAAAAAGGAGGAGTAGGAGCTGGGAGGAGGAAGAGGGAGGAGGAGGGAGGAGGAGGAGAAAGAGAGAAGAGGAGGATGGAGGAGGGAGAGGGAGGAGGGGGAGGAGAAGAGGAAGAGGGTAGGAGGTGGAGGAGGGGAGAGGAGGAGGAGGAGGAATATAACGCATATGCCTGTAGATTTAATAATGGCTGAAGTTGTTCCATGTCTTCTTAGAGTTGGCGACAGTGTAAAGAAATATAAAATCTTCAAACTTGATAGAGATAAGGTAACTATTATTTATTTATTCTTTAAGCAAAAAAAGATGAGTTACAATGTTATGCATTATGCATTATTTTTATGAAAACTTTGAAAATGCCTTACAGATTGTATCATTATTTATTATAACTCATATGCCGGTACATAACTATGGACAAAGAGTTTATAAATCTTTGAAAACGATGCCACAATATGACTATAAGTTATACAGAAAAGTTATGCCCCTTGAAATAACTTTTACAGAGTTAAGTCCCCTGAGATATATGAAATTATAATGAAAAATGAAAAATGAAATAATATTGGGTAAGCAGCCGATTTCACACTAAAAAATATGACAGTGGGCTGCGCTGGAATGAAAGGAAGACGTGTAGAAAATTTCATCTCAATCGGATGGGCCGTTCGCGAGCGCATAAAGGACATACGGACATACAGACAGACGGAGATCGCCTTTTATATATAAGACTAGCTGACCCTGCCCGGCTTCGCCCAGACCCTGGTGGGGAGCATCTCATTTAATTCATATAAGTAGTCATATAAGTTCTCGTTCCCGTTACAGACTGTCTGTCTGTCTGTCTGTCTGTCTGTCTGTCTGTCTGTCTGACCCGGCTCGGCATTGCCCAGCTCCTGGTGTGGAGCATTTAATTTAATTCATATAAGTAGTCATATAAGTTCCCGTTCCCGACTGTCTATCTGTCTGTCTATCTGTCTGTCTATCTGTCTGCCTGACCCTGTCCGGCTTCGCCCAGTCCCTGGTGGGGAGCATCTCATTTAATTCATATAAGTAGTCATATAAGTTCTCATTAAATTCATACAACAAAAAAAAAGTAACTTAAAAGAATGTCCTTCCACACACCATCCATTATTTTTAATGAAAACTCTTTCTAATCACCTGCATGACTACAGTAAGTTCTTAAGCAAAAAAAGATGAGTTACAATGTTATGCATTGTGCATTATTTTTATGAAAACTTTGAAAATGCCTTACAGATTGTATCATTATTTATTATAACTCATATGCCGGTACATAACTATGGACAAAGAGTTTATAAATCTTTGAAAACGATGCCACAATATGACTATAAGTTATACAGAAAAGTTATGCCCCTTGAAATAACTTTTACGGAGTTAGGTCCCCTGAGATATATGAAATTATAATGAAAAATTAAATACTACTGAGTAAGCAGGCGATTTCACACTAACAAAATATCACAGTTGGCAGCGCTGGAATGAAAGGAAGGCGTGTAGAAAATTTCATCTCAATCGGATGGGCCGTTCGCGAACACATAAAGGACAAACATACATACATACAGACAGACAGACAGACGGAGATCGCCTTTTATATATAAGACTAGCTGACCCTGCCCGGCTTCGCCAAGACCCTGGTGGGGAGCATCTCATTTAATTCATATAAGTAGTCATATAAGTTCTCGTTCCCGTTACCGACTGTCTGTCTGTCTGTCTGTCTGTCTGTCTGTCTGTCTGACCCGGCCCGGCATTGCCCAGCTCCTGGTGTGGAGCATCTCATTTAATTCATATAAGTAGTCATATAAGTTCCCGTTCCCGACTGTCTATCTGTCTGTCTATCTGTCTGTCTATCTGTCTGTCTATCTGTCTGCCTGACCCTGCCCGGCTTCGCCCAGTCCCTGGTGGGGAGCATCTCATTTAATTCATATAAGTAGTCATATAAGTTCCCGTTCCGGTTACCGACTATCTGTCTGTCTGTCTGTCTGTCTGTCTGTCTGTCTGTCTGTCTGTCTGAATGTCTGTCTGTCTGTCTGTCTGATCCGGCCCGGCATCGCCCAGCTCCTGGTGTGAAGCATCTCATTTAATTTATATAAGTAGTCATATAAGTTCCTGTTCCCGACTGTCTATCTGTCTGTCTGTCTGTCTATCTGTCTGCCTGACCCTGTCCGGCTTCGCCCAGTCCCTGGTGGGGAGCATCTCATTTAATTCATATAAGTAGTCATATAAGTTCTCATTAAATTCATACAACAAAAAAAGTAACTTAAAAGAATGTCCTTCCACACACCATCCATTATTTTTAATGAAAACTCTTTCTAATCACCTGCATGACTACAGTAACTTCTTAAGCAAAAAAAGATGAGTTACAATGTTATGCATTGTGCATTATTTTTATGAAAACTTTGAAAATGCCTTACAGATTGTATCATTATTTATTATAACTCATATGCCGGTACATAACTATGGACACAGAGTTTATAAATCTTTGAAAACGATGCCACAATATGACTATAAGTTATACAGAAAAGTTATGCCCCTTGAAATAACTTTTACAGAGTTAAGTCCCTTCGCTATATATAAATTATAATGAAAAATGAAAAATGAAATAATACTGAGTAAGCAGGCGATTTCACACTAAAAAAATATCACAGTTGGCAGCTCTGGAATGAAAGGAAGACGTGTAGAAAATTTCATCTCAATCGGATGGACCGTTCGCGAACAAATAAAGGACATACATACATACATACATACATACATACATACATACATACATACATACATATATACATACACTCTGTTTTATATATAAGATGACCCTGAAATGTGTCGGACAGTCAAGGCGACCGGCCCTGGTATTCACCACATCGCCTCTCCAATGCCAAGTTGGTCTTACCATCTTGTAGATAGCACCATACACACTACCTCTGCTGCAAAACAAAGCTTAGTGCAGATCCTATACTTAACATATCAAAAGGCACACCCATTTATAGTGCACACAGGTTCCCAGCTTGGAGACAGCAGCAACTGCCTGAGATGATAGAAAACATTCCTGGTATTGAGAAAATGAACACACAGAATGACACAGAAAGAAGAAACAATAGTCCTAAGCTACATAAAAGAACATTACCCATGCAGCAATTGGACCCATGCATATACAAATGGATCAGCCAAAAATTCAATAGAAAATGCAGGAGGAGAAATTCTCCTAAATCTAAAACATGGAGTGGAAAAAAAAACAGTCAGTGGCAATTAGACAATTTTCAGGTAACTTCAAAGCAGAGTTAGAAGCTATGACAACCGCAGCAGAAATACTCTTGATAGAGGAATTTTTTTTTTTTTTGTGCATATCCTTTACAGGACATCGCTGTAAACAGCAGCATCTTTCAGCTGTCTGTTGATTTCTTGGCAAGATTACGCTTAGTAGTTTGCCATTGCTTTCTGAGCGGCCGGCTCAGTATCCCGCAAATCACCAGCGGGTGTCACCAGTTCTCTCCCGCTACGAGACTCTGCGTGATACACGGGATTACGGAGAAAGTGTTGTAACCCCTCAGCCAGAGAGACCGGCGAGGAAAATATAGAGAAGCAAATATAATAGTTATCTTCACAGATGCAAAGTCAGCCGTTTCAATACTGAAGAGAAAGAACAGCCGTCTCAATACTGAAGAGAGAAAAAAAAAAACGCACAGGAATAGCAGACCTAAAGGCAGCACTCCATGGACTATGTCAGAAATCCAAAACAAAGTTGTAATACAGTGGATCCCATCACATTGCAGTGTACCTGGAATTGAAGAGACTGTCAGCCTTACATAGACATAACCTATAATGGGTCAAAGAGGCTTATAAAAAGCACTTATAGAACCAAATGGGAATCAGAGCATGTAACAGGTTACGTGGAGGGTCCCAAATACCCCAGTCACAATGCTGCAATTATTATTCTTTACCCCTGGCTGGGATAGGTCTTTGCCTATCAACCCTCCTCCGTTCCCCGGACTCACTGTCACTCTATCTTTTGACCTCGGGGCCTATTCCCTGAAGTGTCTTTCTGGCTGACAACATATAACATGACGATCGTCACAGTAAACTGTAATTTCAATTTAATAACCTAATACAGGAAAGCACAGGAAAATATCAAGACAGTTACAACAGATCCATCCATCCATCATGTGCCATGCCGGTAAGCGTGGGCGGTCATGTTCTGCCATCACACTCGATCACCAGAGTCGTGGATCAGTTCCGTGTTTCTGTCTCGACCATGCCACAAGGCCAAGCCATCCAGATACTTGTTTCTAGGTCTTCCCCTTGGTCTGTTCCCCTCGATCTTACCAGTTGTCACCAAGTTCTCCAAATCATTTCTTCTCATAACATGTCCAAAAAATTGTGACTGTCCACGTCTAATTTCTCTAATCAGTTTACGATCTTCATTTGTTTCTTGAAGGACTTGTTCATTGGTCTTTCTGGCTGTCCATGGTATTCTTTGCATTTTCCTCAGAAACCACATTTCTACAGCCATCAGATGTTTTTCAGCCTGGCTGCTCATTGTCCAAGCTTCACATCCATATAAAAGTACAGGTTCTATGTAGCACCTCAACACTCTTTTTCTCGTTTCAATTGACATCTTTTTATTGGTCAGTATGTTTTTCATCTTGCTAAAGGCTACTTTTGCCATGGCGATCCTTGTTCTAATCTCTTCCAGGCATCTCCCATCAGATGTTATCACTGTTCCGAGATAATTGTACCTATTCACTTGTTGAAGAATATTCCCATTTACTTGTATATTACACTGTGGTATTTCGTTCTTCCTAGTGACGACCATAATCTGTGTCTTTTTACAATTTAATTCTAACCCTTGTTGTTCACTGTGTGTAACAACCGCATCTACTAAATTTTGCAGGTCCTGTTCATTGTCTGCAATTAATACTGTATCATCTGCATATCTAATGTTATTGATGCATCGTCCCCCAATGTTGATTCCTTCCATATCTTCAATATTTCTGAAAATATTTTCACAGATAGTTCTCTACAAACAAACAGGGATAAAGTGTTCAGTTCAGACACAGAGCCTCATATGGCTTTTCATCATAGAACAAGCTTAAGACACTGTCCGTTCCGTCCACATACGCCTCACCGAGTGTGCCCTCAGTTCCTTCCTTCCAGGTATGTTGTGCGAACAACAGGCCTCTGTAGAACCAGGCTTCCAGGTTTGAGTGAACCACTCTATATAGTTCTTGGAAGCCCCATGTTATCACTTGTCACGATGTTGGGTAGGAATTAATACAATGGGAATAGTTCGTGAATGGGGAATGGGTAGGTACCTTTCACTGTCCCTGACAAGGATGGGTATGACTGAGAATTAGGCGTAGGTCCAGCCAGGACCATAAAAGCACTCGAGCCTATGTCAACAAGATGACTTGAGTTGCGTTATCACTGAGGCTTGTCACTCGTTCTTCTTCTTCTTCTGCGTTCATCCGGATTTTTTCTTTTTTCGGATGTGACTGCGTTGTACCTGTTTACAGCAGAGCTGCGTTCTTGCGCCGTTAGGCCGACACATCCGACTTCTGCGGGCATTTGTTGACCGGGTTAACCTTCCCAGGTGTCACTCGTTCAAGATTAGTTTTGCCTTTCCCTCAGAGATGGTAACATTATGCCAGGTATGGCCAATAACTTGACCTGGCTTCATTAGTTGAATATAGCTTTATGCATAGAGGCCCTGTCGATACTTTTAGCTCTATTCACTTCCAAAAGAAGGACCCTGGAGAGGATAAACATTGGTGAAAGCCTCTAGCTTAAACTTCAGGTACAGCCGACATGGAGACTCCTAATGGTCTCAGCATATCAATTGGAATAAACAAAATATATATATAATAGAACTATACAGGAGACCTGAGTGAATTGGCCTGACCTGTTAAGAGGTCCTGGATTGGCGGCGTCTTTCCTAGACTAGGCCTCCAGCTTGTATAGGTAGTGTCGTTTGACCCTATGCACATTACATATTCTCTTTATACTTCTTCTTCTTCTTCTTCTTCTTCTTCTTCTTCTTCTTCTTCTTCTTCTTCTTCTTCTTCTTCTTCTTCTTCTTCTTCTTCTTCTTCTTCTTCTTCTTCTTCTTCTTCTTCTTCTGCGTTCATCCGGATTTTTTTTTCCGATGTGACTGCGTTGTGCCTGTTTACAGCAGAGCTGCGTTCTTGCGCCGGTAGGCCGACATATCCGACTTCTGCGGGCATTTGTTGACCGGGTTAACCTTCCCGGGGGTTTCTTAGGACGTTTGAATCTCACTGTGTGGGGCTGGTCTGGTTTGCTAGATCAGTTCCGCGTCTAGCGTTCGTTGTCTCGGATGGCTGTGTGAGGTGCACCAAAATGGGATCTTCCCAGCCAACGTGAGTTAGCGAGGCAGGCGTTTCAAGAATGTAACCGCATCTTGCAGCCAGGGTAGTGGTTTGAGCGGGCAAAAGAGCAAATATTTGTACGACCGTTCGACAAAGTCTCGATAAGCGCCCACTCTCTCTCGATGAGTAGTGGGCCTGCAGTCAGTAAGCTGGTATAGCTTTTTTTTTCGGTTAGTCCTGCCGGCGTAGCTTGAAAGCTAGTGGTTTTGCATGTATCACCTTGTACCGGGAGGGCGCGCTTTAGCGATGCTACTCTTGGCTTGCGTGTGCGTGAATAGTCCGTCTGTCCGATAGATATCTGGTTGATCCTGCCAGTAGTCATATGCTTGTCTCAAAGATTAAGCCATGCATGTCTAAGTTCACACTGTCTCACGGCGAATGGCTCATTAAATCAGTCGAGGTTCCTTAGATGACACGATCCTACTTGGATAACTGTGGCAATTCTAGAGC
>JACEFZ010002174.1:0-14045 GCA_014155875.1 Cepaea nemoralis
TATTTTGCATAAGTTCGTTATCAAAAAAATGTTAAAAAGAAGTGCTAAAAATCTATAACAACCAGTTTTGCTGTAGGGCAGTGAATTTTGGAATGTAAATGAAACACATTAGGAAAACGTAGAACAACAAAAATTTGGGGTTTTTGTGATAATGTTGCGTTTTCCTTGGGCTACCAAAGTAACTAACAACATTGCCGAAAGAGGCTAATGAATCTAGAACACGATATAGTATGGGTCTCTTTCGTCCTGTGGGACTTTTGAGTTGTGTCGCGGGGGAGGTATCTGCCACCGCGGGTGACTGTATAGCCCCAATGCGGAGTGCAATCCCTGTCCAGTTTCCGCTTTAAATAGGCGGGTCCCCAGAAAGTGACGCGTTTTGAGCCTGTGCCCCCATCCTCAGTTTGTTGGATCAATTGCACCCAAAGCCCCATCCGTTTCGTACATGTCTTCTCAAAAACATCTGTCTTTGCAATTCTTTCCACGTGTCTGGATCTATCCAAGGGTTTTCATATTTTGTTTAACACATCCCATATCGAAATTGGGGTTTTCCCGGTTGGCCTCTTTCCTGTGGCTATCTCCATTGGGAATCTTTGGGAATACGTTCATCCCCATTCGGATACAAACCAGCCTCCGGGGGTTCTCTGCTGAGGAGGGTCACTATATAATTCTGCTCTTTTCAAGCATTTTTGTTTGTTATCGGGTTTTTCTATGATATGCCAAGAATACGTCTCAGACATCTCATATGGAAGGAATTAAACTTTGTTTCCTGTCTTGAGTACAGGGTCCGGGATTCAGACCCAACGAGTAGTGTGCTAACAACACAAGCTTTATATACTTGAACTTGTGTACGCTATGTTAGTCTATTGTTCTCCAAAACTCTTTTAGTTAGTCTGGAAAATGTTGTGGCTGCCTTTCTGATGCGCTTGTCGATTTCTGTCTCTAATGAAAGATTATCTGATATTGTCGACCCCAAATACACAAACTCGTGGACGACCTTCAATTCATAATTAGAAATTTTGATTGACGGAGTCGCACCAGCATCTTGTTCCATCACCTGTGTTTTATTTAGGCTTATAGTGAGCCCAAAGTCTTTGCAGGCGGCTGCAAAACGATCTATGGGCCGTTGGAGATCTTATGCTGTATGAGTAGTCAGTGCTGCATCATCTGCAAAAAGTATTTCTCTTATGCATCTTGATCTTATTTTGGTCTTTGCTTTGAGTCTTGATGGATTAAAGAGTTTGCCATCAGATCTTGTATGTGCCTTCAGTGGCATTCCCAAATGCCTGCCTTAAAAGAGTGTAGGAGCAAGCACGCAGCCCTGCTTTACTCCGCTGCTGATGCTGAATGACTGGGATGTTGAGCCGTCAAATAAAATGGTCCCCTGCATGTTTTCATGAAATTATTTCACGATACTAAGTCAGTCACTGTCAGTCAGGTCTTAGTCAGATATGACTGAGCTACCGTATAACAGTAGACGGTACTACCTGGTTTCTGTTAGCGCCGAACGTTGGGCGGCGCTTACCAAACCCGACACCCCACATTGTGCCAACGGCTTCGGGCGGAAGAGCGCAATTGGGAGGGTACAAGCCGTACCCTGGTGCGAGGAAATGCAAGCTAAAGACAAAATTGTCATGGCAGGGCAGACCAGGCCCTAAGCCTTGGTTGGCGACTGGTCTAGGATCGAAGCTCCGACAGGCGGACAGTTAGAGCATTGCTTTGCTGATCCGGCAGCTTCTGCAGCTTGTCTTGTTCCAGATGTAGGGGTGTTACCTTTCCTCTGGAGTGAACTAGGCAGGCCGAGAGAGGGATCATGCTGCATGGGCAACACATGATCTCTATATTTTAGCCCAGGCTTTGTGCTATGGAGAGGCAATAACTCCATCCCTGGTCTTAACTGGTCTCGGAATCAAAGCTAGAGGCAACTGTTACGGGTTATAAGTCCTTGTCAGTTGGCGTAGACATGGGGCGCCACGCGTTGGCCTCTGACGGTGGGAGACACCTATAGGTGTCACTGATCAGCTACCGCCCGCCTCAAGCTGGGCAGCCCCAGCCAATTGGGTGCTGATCCGCCACAGCCTGCCTGCTTCAATGGGTGCTTGGGGCTAGGACAAAATCTGAATCGCAGGCTGTAAAACCAATGCACCAGGTACAAACAAAAATAAAAATAGAAACCTCAAGCTACGGCTTGCAACCTGGAACGTGAGAACCATGTGTCCAGGATTTTCCACTGACTTTACCAATATTGACGATGTGAGAAAAACGGCTGTGATTGATGCCGAACTCAATCGTCTTAACATTGATATTGCTGGCCTGCAGGAGACTCGCCTCGCTGAGGAAGGGTCACTCAGGGAAAACAACTACACCTTTTTCTGGAAGGGTAGAGGGCAGGCAGAAAAAAGGCAACACGGTGTGGGCTTTGCAGTGAAGAATTCGCTACTGGGAATGATTGAAATTCCAGCAGGAGGAAATGAAGACTATTATCCCTGCGCTTGGCAACCTCTTGTGGGTTTGCCACCATTATTACTGCATATGCACCGACACTCGATTCCTCTGATGATGTGAAGGATTTGTTCTATGAGGAGTTAGACTCCGTGATCAAGGCAGTTCCAAAATCTGACTACATTTATATGCTCGGTGATTTCAATGCTCGTGTGGGCAAGGACTCGAGTTCATGGCCAGTGTCCCTTGGAAAATACAACATCGGTCGCATGAATGAAAATGGGCAAAGGCTGCTGGAGCATTGCACCAGTAATGACCTATGTATTACAAACTCTTTTTTTTAAACAAAAGAGATGCATAAGGTCACATGGAAACATTCAAGATCCGGCCATTGGCACCAGCTGGACTTCATCATCACACGGAGACAACATCTGAACCATATGTCATTGACTCGTAGTTACCACAGTGCTGACTGTGATACAGATCATTCTTTGGTTGTTGCAAGAGTTAGACTGAGACCAAAGAGAATCTACACAGCTAAACACAAATCTAGCCCCAGGATTAATATTATTAACACTCAGGATCATGAGAAGTGCTTTCAGTTTCAACAGCAACTTGAAGACGCTTTCACTGATACACCAGAAAATTGTACAGTAAATGAAAAGTGGGGTCAAATTAAGGAAACTCTTTATAAAACTGCCGTAGGGGTTTACGGCACTGTAGATCATAAGAGGCAGGACTGGTTTGCGGCCAACAGCGAGACTCTGCAGCCCTTGATTGATAAGAAGAAGAAAGCTCTCTTAAGAAACAAGGAAAGACCAACGCGTAACACTCTGAGTGAGCTAAGGCAAGCTAGGAAGGATGTGCAAAAGGCTGCCAGGCAGTGTGCAAATGATTATTGGATCAAGTTATGTGAGTCCATTCAAATCGCAAGTGATAAGGGAGACATAAGAAGCATGTATGAAGGGATAAAGAAAGCCTGTGGTCCAGTGATCAAAAGAAGTGCACCGCTGAAAACCTTGACTGGAGAAGTCATCACTGATAAGAAACAGCAGATGGACAGATGGGTAGAGCACTATTTGGAGCTTTACTTAAGTGAGACCAAGCTAGCGGATGATGACCTCAACGCCATAGAGGCTCTACCAACTCTTGACCACCTGGACACACTTCCCACCATAACAGAAGTTAGGTGTACTATAAATGAACTTGCATCTGGCAAGGCTCCAGGTAAGGATGGGATTCCAATAGAGGTTATCAGGAGTGGGCAAGACACACTCACTCTACAGATCCACCAGCTAATAGAGCTATGCTGGCGTGAAGGACAAGTCCCACAGGATTTCAAAGATTCAAACATCATAACGCTGTACAAGAACAAGGGTGATCGGAGCGACTGCTAACAACTATAGGGGTATCTCACTTCTGTGTATTGTTGGAAAAGTATTTGCCAGAATTGTTCTGCGCAGACTTCAAGTCCTAGGAGATCAAGTCTACCCCTAATCACAGTGTGGCTTTCGACAGAACCGGTCTACCACTGATATGATATTCTCATTGCGACAAATGCAAGAAAAATGCCGTGAACAGAATCAACCACTGTTTATTGCCTTCATCGACCTCACAAAGGCATTTGATTTGGTCAGTCGTGAGGGTCTGTTCAAGGCACTAAAGAAGATTGGCTGCCCACCAACTCTTCTGTCCATTGTGGAATCATTCCACACAGGCATGAAGGGTATAATCAAGTTTGATGGTGCAACTTCTGAAGAATTTGAAATCAAGAGTGGAGTTAAGCAAGGTTGTGTACTAGCTCCCACCCTCTTTGGAATATACTTTTCACTTCTACTGAAATATGCATTTCTTGATCAGGATGGTGGTATATACATTCACTCACGCTCAGATGGCGGCCTCTACAATGCTCAGAGATTGAAGGCTAAGACCAAAATTAGGAGGGTACTGATCAGAGAGTTGCTTTTTGCAGATGATGCTGCAGTTACGACCCACTCTGAGGAAGAATTGCAATGTCTACTATCTGCATTCTCCAATGCTTGTTCTGAATTTGGTTTAAGCAATTAGCAAAAAGAAGACACAGATTATGTCACAAGGTGCACATGGGGTACCATCAATCTTTATTGACGACGCCGAACTAGAGATAGTAGACCATTTTACATATCTAGGATCAGTGGTAAATAGCAAATTATCCCTATGATCAGGAAATCAACATCCGGATTGGTAAAGGCAGCAACAACAATGAACAGGTTAAGAAAAAGAGTCTGGGAGAACAGGAAGCTTACTGCCAAAACAAAAGTCCTTGTCTATCAAGCCTGTGTCCTTAGTACTCTTCTCTATGGCAGTGAAACCTGGACAACTTACTCACACCAAGAGAACAATTTAAACAGCTTTCATATGCGGTGGTCTGCGAAGAATTCTTGGTATTAAGTGGCAAGACAAAATCACAAATACTGAAGTATTGGAAAGATCAGGTTGTGTGACAGTTTATTCCATGCTCAGTCTTTCGTAGACTTAGATGGATAGGACATCTTAGGAGGATGGATGATGGTAGAATACCAAAGGATATCTTTTTTGGTGAATTACAGATGGGTAAGAGATCTCAGGGTCGGCCTCTACTACTCTAATACTATGATACAAAGATGTGTGTAAGCGGGACATGATTGATACAGGCATTGATAATGCACATTGGGAGCAAGTCGCCGCTGAACGTGTTGCATGGAGGGCAAATATCAGAAATGGAATAAAGTCAAAGGAGAAAATTATTGCAGAAAAGTCACACACCAAGAGTTTGAGACGTAAGATGGTGCATGATGGTGGAAATGACCACGTGTTCACATGCACCCACTGTGAACGGACATTTACAGCGCAAATTGGCCTTATCAGTCACACTCGCTACCGCCATAGTTAAAAGTTATTATGCCTTTTTAGAGCACAAACTATCGTCTGTCAAGACGGCAAGGTGCCAATGACTAAGAAGGGTGGGTGGACATCCTATCTTTTCAAGGACCTTAAAAAGACAGTTTCGGCTCACGAGGTCAAATGCCTTTGTGAGGTCGGTGAAGGCAATATATAATGGTTTCCTCTGTTCTCTGCACTTCTCTTGGAGCTGCCGAAGTGAGAAAATTATATCGATGGTGTTCTACCCAGCGATCCATTTGTTTCGCTAGATCTTTTATGATTACACCCTCTGTTGATCGTTAAGGGGCCATCTTATTTTTTGATGGACCGACAGCTTGCTTGATGCCCTCGTACATTCCTCTTATATTTCCAGTGTCTGCACAAGTTTGAATTTGAGCAGAGAGCTGTAGCCTGTACCTGTTCGCACATCTTCTTGCCATCTGTTGTACTCTATTTCTGGCCGTTCGCAATGCCTGCAGTGTTTTCTCTGAGGTGATGTTTTACACACTGAGAGTGCATGTCTCTTTATCTCCAGGACTGGGAGCATCTCTTCAGAGTGTGCTTCAAACCAGTCGGTTGAATTAGTTTGCTTCTTGCCAACTGTTGATAGAGCTGTATTGTAGATGGTGTCGCGAAACTGAATCCATCTCTCGGTGGCAGTTCCATCTGTGGGGCCAGGCAGAGTCTCCGCTAGAGCCTGGGTGAATTTGTTGACCTTCTCTTTATTTTGGGTGCCGCTGGTGTCAATGCGTGGTCTTCCTTCTGTTCTGCTTCTGTAGATTCTCTTGGGCTTTATCTTCCCCTTGCTGTAGACGAGTGAATGGTCGGTGTCGCAGTCAGCACTATGATAGCTGCGAGCCAGCCGTACATTGCTGAGATTGCTGCGTTTAGTGAGCACCAAGTCGAGTTGGTGCCAGTTCTTTAATCTCGGGTGACTCCATGACACCTTGTTTTGAGGTTTCGTGTCAAAGAAGGTGTTGGTCACGCACAGATTGTGGTGGCTGCAGAATTCCAAGAAACGGTGTCCATCGTCATTGATCTTCCCAACGCCAAACTGTCCTAGACATGAAGGCCAAGATTTGTGGTCGGAGCCAAGCCTGGCATTGAAATCCCCCAGGATAAAAAGATGTTGTTTCTCTGGTGTTTCAGTGACTTCTTTGCTAAGGTCGTCATAAAACTTGTCTTTAGATTCTGATGCTGCAGTTAGTGTTGCGGCGTAAACGCTTATAATACAAACTGGGCCTGCCTCTGTCTGGAGTTGGAACTTCAGTATTCTTTCAGTGCCATCACTTGGTGGTGTGACTGAATAAAGCAGCTTGTTTCTGATAGCGAAGCCAACTCCATGCTCCTTGGTCTCTCCGCATGGCTTGCCATGCCAGCAGAAAGTGAAGTCCCTCTCCTTGATGTTTCCAGATTCTTGGAGTCTGGTCTCTTGCAGGGCAACAATGTCTATGCCTAGTCTGAGTAGTTCGTTGTTTATCACTGCAGTTTTGCGGGCATCCACAATCTCGTTTAGATCGTCTGAGATGTCAGGGTCATGGTTCTTATATTCCATGTTCCCAGCCTTAGGACCGGTTGTTTTGTTTTTTTTTCTTGTTGCTAGGTGTATAGATTGCGGTCCATGTGTCAGGATTTTCCCCTAAGCTCCGCACACCCTCAGGAGCAGATGAACCGTGGCGAGACAGCACCTTATTGACTGGGGGATGCCTAGCTTAGGCGGGCGGTAGCTGTCTAGTGAGAAACGATGATCTCTCCTACCGTCGGAAGTAGCCCCTGGCGCCTTGCTCTACGCCAATCGAGCATTAAGACTTATAACCGGCAAATGCTGCTTCCCGTGTTGTGTCACCGCTTTACGCGGTGCTGAAGTGACCTCTTCAGGGCACAAGCCTGGGCAATGGAAATCGGAGAACCAGCTGTTGCCCAGTAGCAAGTTCCCCCTCTCCACGTCGCCGATGTTGACCAAGGGAAAGGCAGTAGCCAATGCAACTTGGCATCGATGCCGTCGCAGGAGTTGCCAGAACTATGTTGTTTACAACATGGAACTGCCTTAGGGGCTCCATCTCCGGATTTGTCCTCAGGGTTTACTCCCGAAGCCTTTCCCATATGGGTATACCCGCAAGGCAGCGGAGGTTTGAGATTTAGTGTTCCCTCTCTTAGAAGAGCTACCAACTAAGGCTGACGAGCCTCCTCTGCCCGGGAATCAATAAGGAGGGAAGTCTACCATTCTTCCTTCCTGGCAGTGACCATACTGATCGGATGATCGTAGCCATTGTCTCTAATGAAAGATCCTCTGCCCACCGTCACTGCCTTGAAACCTTAACCAATAACTATCTGACGACTACTCCCAAGTTCAATCCACCACCTGCTCACATGGCAGGAAGGGGGGGGGGGGGGCTAAACGTGTATTCCACCTTGCCCAAGGGTGTCCTGTAGGCTAGCGGAGTGAAGGAGGCACCTTACTTTTCCTTAGACAGGGGGTACCCCTACCCCGCTACCCTATAACACTATATACAACAATAAGAAAGAGACAAACAGCTTTCTTTGGTCATGTGATGAGAAGAGAGACATTGGAGAACATTGTGACAACTGGAAAGATCGAGGTGAAGAGAGGCAGAGGCAGACCAAGAGAAATGATGCTGGATGGATTGAGACGGTGGCATGGAGGAATATCATCAGCAGAGTTGATCCAGAACACCAAAGACCGAGATCTGTGGAGAGCCATGAACGCCTACGCCAGCTGGCAGGGCACTTCATAATGATGATGATATACCAATCTATTGTGTACTTTACTACTTCATACCTATTTACGTTATATGCTTATCTACCTAACTACCTTACATTTTGTGCGCCCCTGAAAATTTTCATTACTAACATTACTCAGTTTTTAAAAAAAAACAACAGACGCGCTGTTTTATAGCATGAGGCATAAAAGTTATACGCAAGGTGTGAGCCAGCACCTTGAAACGTTCTCCGCCTTGTGAAGAAAAAGCGAACACAGACGAATTACATTTGTTAGCGGGCTTTCGGAATTCCGTCTGTTGTCACAAATGTAAAGAGAAAGTGAGTGAAATATCACTCTTAACAAAAGGCTACTAGCACGACCCCTGCTATATCTCCATTGCGTTTTCGTGTCCGGGTAATTAGTGGAAGGTAGGTGAGGATGAAAGCAAGCAGTTTTGCAAAGGGGTGCAAAGCAATAAAACAGCGCCCCGGCATAGTTCTTACGAGGGAAGAATCGTTTTTATGGGGAATAAATATTCTGTCTGTGAGGTGTTGTGATTGATGATGTCAGAAGACAGAAAAACTTTAGAAAGAGCATGAAAGATCGGGAGGATAACAAGAGGGGAATCGAGAGATAGAAAGGTTCAATTTAAAAAAAGAGATAATACAAGGTCACAGGTGTGAACGGGAATGTAGAAAGGATCCAGGTGGGAACTTGGAGGTATGCAATGTGTTGTCGGTATTAATATTATAAAGGTTCTTATAGGCTTGATGACTGAACGGATGCAAAACGATAGATAGTTCTCATACGCTATCTGATTCATTGCTGGACGGGCGCACGGACACAGACAGACGGACAGACGGACGGGCTGGTTGACGGACGGACGGGCGGGCGGGCGGGCGTTTTGACGGATGGACGGACGGACGGACGGACGGACGGACAGACAGACAGACAGACAGACAGCAGACAGATAGACAGATAGACAGACAGACAGACAGACAGACAGACAGACAGACAGACAGACATATAGACAGACATATAGACAGACAGACAGATAGATAGATAGATAGATAGATAGATAGATAGATAGATAGATAGATAGATAGATAGATAGATAGATAGATAGATAGATAGATAGATAGATAGATAGATAGATAGATAGATAGATAGATAGATAGATAGATAGATAGATAGATAGATAGATAGATAGATAGATAGATAGATAGATAGATAGATAGATAGATAGATAGATAGATAGATAGATAGATAGATAGATAGATAGATAGATAGATAGATAGATAGATAGATAGATAGATAGATAGATAGATAGATAGATAGATAGATAGATAGATAGATAGATAGATAGATAGATAGATAGATAGATAGATAGATAGATAGATAGATAGATAGATAGATAGATAGATAGATAGATAGATAATAAACAACCATGAAAACAATTTACCTCCTGTCAAGATGCCTTGAGCTCTAGAATATATGTATCAGAAAATGACGACAATGCGAAAGATTCGAGCTGAAATTCAGTGGTATTCAAGCCAACATTCAGCCAAAGATAACAAATGAGAGTTGCAACAACAAAGAATCACCAACAACACACGCGCACCAAGTCGTGTTTCCCAGCTGACACTTTCCTGATAGCTTGAAAAGGTAATTAAAAAAACACAGGCCTGTCTCGTCAGACGTAATGAGAAAAATGAGACAAATAATAGAAGCTGAAAAATTGACTACTGTATAGAGAGGTATACACACAGGCTAGCTGGTTATGCGTTGCTTTAAGGAAGAAAACGGCAGTTGTATAGGCTTTCCGTCATTATTTCTGAGAAGAAAATGAAATGCTCAATGAGCAGGATGAAGTAGGAGCGAGTAACCAATAGTGTCAAATAACGAAAGCTAGTGTTGTCTTTCTCAAATGTGAATGTAATTGTTGAAAAATAATTACTGAATTTGTGTACACAAATGTCAACATTCCCAAACAGGTGTTAAGAAACAGACGTTAATTTTAAAAGATATGATAAACATTTCAATGGATTTGAATAGGTTCGGCTATGAGAACAGCTGAAGATAGCGCAGTGGATAGCGTTCTTGCCTGGCTGCCTGTTGATCCTAGGTTCAACTTCCCCGTTAGATAGGGTATTATTTTTATAGATCATATGGCTCCGGGGCAGCTCCATTCGCATAAAATTGGTACAAGAGGCGAAATTAAAGGCTGTCTGTGTGAAACTGACCACATTAACCATCGAGTGATGACAGGTTTCAATATAATGTGCCTAGCACAACTCTGGAAATAAGATATACTATGCACTACAACATCTACTAAAATCAAAGGCGCTATCTCGTAACACCAAAATCACAATATACAAAACACTGATCAGACCAGTTGTGCTGTATGGCTCTGAAACCTGGAGTACAACGAAAGGAGACGAAGCCTTGTTACAAACCTTTGAGAACAAAATTTTAAGACGCATCTTTGGACCCATTAGGGATACACAAAGTGGAGAGTGGAAAAGAAGAAGTAACAAAGACATTTATGATCTGTTTAAGTCCCCGCTAATCAGTGGTATCATGAAGGCTAATAGACTACAATGGCTGGGGCATATAGAAAGAATGGAAGATAATAGGGAAACAAAACTCGCTTACACTCAGGAAATAAATGACCGTAGACCCCGAGGTAGACCAAGAAGATGGTGGAGAGATAATACATGTACAGACCTACAAGCACTTGGAATCAACGACTGGCAAGAGAAGGTCCACCAGAGAGACGAATGGAGACGGATTGTATCTGCAGCAAAGAACCTCAATTGCTCGGAAAGCTGAAGAAGAAGAAGCCGCATAGCTGTATTATCTCACATGGTATGTCAACGAGATCTATATGTAACCAACTATTGGCACTTTATAAGCCACGCGTGGATAAAACATGAAAATAGTATAACTTGAACCTACAGAGCAAGCGCGATATTGGGAGACCTAGAAACACATGAATTAACGTTACCATGACTTCATCAATTCATGTGTTATTAGGTCTCCCAGTATTTCGTTTGCTCTATGGGCTCCTGTGAACACGACCAAGTCCTACAAGAAATAAATTAAAACCGTAAACTGATTAGAAAAATTAGACTTATGCAATCACACTTTATGAGCACCTTATGAGAAGTAATAAACTGGAGTACTTGGTGAAACCTGGCAAGAATGTGGGGAAAAGAACGAGGGGAAGGCAAAGAAGTAAATATCTAGATGGCTTGGCCACATGGCATACTCGAATAAAAAACACAGAGCTGATCCACGAGTCTGGTGACTGTGTAAGATGGCGGAACATGACCGCCCACGCTTACTGACATAGCACATGATGTTGATGAGTTGCAGTAAGCATAACTGTTTGACACTGGTAACATAATGTCGGCCAAAACATATTTCTGATAAGATTTGCTTTAATTTATAAGTATCATCTTGTGGGACAGAAGTGGCTCTGATTGTCACAGTGCCTATCACTACGCCTTAATTTATGGCTCGTCTCATTTCATAAATCCTCTGCAATTGTTTCCTGCTGTATGGCTGTGTTTCACCCCTTTCTATGATGCGCTTGGAATTGTCTTCTTGAATATACTGCTATGAAGCGCTTGGAATTGTCTTCTTGAATATACTGCTATGAAGCGCTTGGAATTGTCTTCTTGAATATACTGCTATGAACCAGAGAAAAGGAAAATGATCAAAACAATTACTAATAAAATACAATCATTAATTAATTGATGTCTGCGTAACATAGGAATAACATAGGTTTGACAAAACCCCTTAGGCGTAATTTATGGTGGGGGGGGGGGGGGACGGAACAAGACGGACTCCAATGGATCAAGAGGTGCTGGAAACACGTTGGGCTGGATAAGACACATTGAGAAAAGCTGAGAATAGTGTATCTAGAGAGTCATTTCGCCTGAATCCACAAGGCATACGAAATAGAGGGTGAACTAAAAACAGCACGGAAAAACGATCTAGTGAAAAGGAAGAATAATATGGCGAGGACATGGAGCGAGTAACTAGTAATAGAAAAGGTTATGACGTATTGGCGTGGGACGATATGGCTCCTGGATTGTCACAGCTTAATTAAAAGTTAAGAGAACATGTTCTTGGAGATCAGGCGATCGGGGATCAGACTGGTAACGTGACCCACAGAATGCCGTTTGGCGATGAAACATGAGTTAAACTTCTTCTTTTCCTCTTCTTATTATGCTCTTCATCTTTTTCTATTGGTTCATACCATTTCTCCTTTTCCTCTTCCTCGTCCTTTTTGGTCTCTTCTTCCTTCGCGGCTTCTTCTTCTTCTTCTTCTTCTTCTTCTTCTTCTTCTTCTTCTTCTTCTTCTTCTTCTTCTTCTTCTTCTTCTTCTTCTTCTTCTTCTTCTTCTTCTTCTTCGCCTTCACCTAATCCTCTTCTTCCTCCGCCTCTTCCTTTTCGTCCTCCTCCTTCTCCTTCTCCTCCTCTTCCACTTCCTCTATGTTGTTTGGTTTTTTTTTGCTGCTCAGCTTCATGCCAAAAGCAGACATCTGGTAAATGCCTTGTTGAGTAAATCACACACTCTAGTGCGTAGCTATTCTGTAAATCCATTGTTTTATAGGTGAATTCGTGATCTGTTACTGTCGTGTTTCACGGCTAAGTTCTCTGTCTAGGACTTCCTTGTGATAATCAGATGTCACAGTGTGGCTTACGACAGAACCGGTCTACCATTGATATGATATTCTCATTGCGACACATGCAAGAAAAATGCCGTGAACAGAATCAACCACTGTTTATTGCCTTCATCGACCTCACAAAGGCATTTGATTTGGTCAGTCGTGAGGGTCTGTTCAAGGCACTAAAGAAGATTGGCTGCCCACCAACTCTTCTGTCCATTGTGGAATCATTTCACACAGGCATGAAGGGTATAATCAAGTTTGATGGTGCAACTTCTGAAGAGTTTGAAATCAAGAGTGGAGTTAAGCAAGGTTGTGTACTAGCTTCCACCCTCTTTGTAATATACTTTTCACTTCTACTTAATTATGCCTTTCGTGATCAGGATGGTGGTATATACACTCACTCACGCTCAGATGGCGGCCTCTACAATGCTCAGAGATTGAAGGCCAAGACCAAAATTAGGACGGTTCTGATCAGAGAGTTGCTTTTTGCAGATGATGCTGCAGTTACGACCCACTCTGAGGAAGAATTGCAATGTCTACTATCTGCATTCTCCAATGCTTGTTCTGAATTTGATTTAACAATTAGCAAAAGAAGACACAGATTATGTCACAAGGTGCACATGGGGTACCATCAATCTTTATTGACGACGCCGAACTAGAGATGGTACACCATTTTACATATCTAAGGTCAGTGGTAAATAGCAAAGTATCCCTTGATCAGGACATCAAAATCCGGATTGGTAAGGCAGCAACAACAATGAACAGGTTAAGAAAAAGAGCCTGGGAGAATATGAAGCTTACTGCCAAAACAAAAGTCCTTGTCTATCAAGCCTGTGTCCTTAGTACTCTTCTTTATGGCAGTGAAACCTGGACAAGAGGTTTCACACCAAGAGAAACGTTTAAACAGCTTTCATATGCGGTGTCTACGAAGAATTCTTGGTATTAAGTGGCAAGACAAAATCACAAATACTGAAATATTGGAAAGATCAGGTTGTGTGACGGTTTATATTAAGCTCAGTCTTCGTAGACTTAGATGGATAGGACATCTAAGGAGGATGGATGATGGTAGAATACCAAAGGACATCTTTTTTGGTGAATTACGGATGGGTAAGAGATCTCAGGGTCGGCCTCTACTACGATACAAAGATGTGTGTAAGCGGGACATGATTGATACAGGCATTGATAATGCACAGCGGGAGCAAGTCGCCGCTGAACGTGTTGCATGGAGGGCAAAGATCAGAAATGGAATAAAGACAAAGGAGAAAATTATTGCAGATAAGTTACACATCTAGCGTGTGGGG
>JACEFZ010002175.1:0-21023 GCA_014155875.1 Cepaea nemoralis
AATGTCCTGTAAAGGATATGCGAAAAACATGCCTAGACTGGCAATTTGATCCAGAAAACAATAAATATTTTTTTCGCTCGCTCGCTTTGAAATCAAGCGTAGTCCATACACACTGCTTCTAGTAGTACTTGACAGCATTTTGCGTGTGGATTAGCTTTCCATATTTCCAATGTTCCACTCATCAGGCGAACCCACTCCGATCTCAGAGGTACTTGTAATTTACTTTCTGAAGTCAACATTTTAGTGTAGGAGTTGAACCCGAAACCTCGGCATCAGCACACCGGAAGTTTAAGAACGCCCGTTCTTATGCATTCGATGATGCTGACCTCCGATCTGGAAAAATAAGAACCATGTTATGTGTGTTTGCGGGAGCGTTGGCGAGGTTGATAGCTAACTGCGGTGATCATGTCATGGGCACGGTCGGTGGTGGGTTCGACGCTTGAGCTAGGTCGCTTGCGAAAGTCAGAGATAGATTGGCCACATATACCTCATGGCATTCAGGTCTTCAAAATGTGATAGTGCTATCAGATCATATACCCGGAGTATGATAGTGCTTAGGGACAATTTAATTACATTTGTTCAATTTATGTTATTAATTCCATAAAAGCACCTACATCATCGCCATGATCAAATTAATTATCATCATAATCATATTCATATTAATGAAGGGCTCCCCTTGGTCAGATTTTCGTCCTAAAACTACGACTGGCCTAGCAGATTTTCATACTTCTCATTGAAAAACTAAGAAGTATAATCAGACTTGGGGTAGCCGGATAGGGGTACACCCTACCAAAGGAGAAGTAAGGTGCCTCCTTCCCTCCGCTAGCCTACGGGACACCCTTGGGCAAGGTGGAGTACCCGTTTAGGCCCCCCCCCCCCCCAAACAGGGTAACGTGAAGCCATGGGAGCAGGTGGTGGATTGGTCTTGGGAGCAGCTGACAGATAGTTAGTTATGGTTTCAAGTCGGTGACGGTGGGCAGAGGATCTCTCAGTAGAGACAATGGCTACGGTCATCCGATCAGCATGGTCACTGCCAGGAAGGAAGAATGGTAGACTTCCCTCCTTATTGATTCCCGGGCAGAGGAGGCTCGTCAGCCTTGGTTGGTATCTCTTCTAAGAGAAGGAACTCTAAATCTCAAACCTCCGCTGTCTTGCGGGTATACCCATATGGGAAAGGCTTCGGGAGTAAACCCTGAGGACAAATCCGGAGATGGAGTCCCTAAGGCAGTTCCATGTTGTAAACAACATAGTTCTGGCAACTCCTGCGACGGCACCGATGCCAAGTTGCATTGGCTACTGCCTTTTCCTTGGTCAACATCGGCGACGTGGAGAGGGGGAACAGCTGGTTCTCCGATTTCCATTGCCCAGGCTTGTGCCCTGAAGAGGTCACTTCAGCACCGTGTAAAGCGGTGACACAACACGGGAAGCAGCATTTGCCGGTTATAAGTCTTAATGCTCGATTGGCGTAGAGCAAGGCGCCAGGGGCTACTTCCGACGGTGGGAGAGATCATCGTATCTCACTAGACAGCTACCGCCCGCCTAAGCTGGGGATCCCCCAGTCAATAAGGTGTTGTCTCGCCACGGTTCATCTGCTCCTGAGGGTGTGAGGAGCTTAGGGGGAAAATCCTGACACATAGACCGCAATATATACACCTAGCAACAAGAAAAAAACAAAACAACCGGCCCTAAGGCTGGGAACATGGAACGTAAGAACCATGACCCCTGGCATCTCAGACGATCTAAATGAGATTGTGGATGCCCGCAAAACTGCAGTGATAAACAACGAACTACTAAGACTGGGGATAGACATTGTCGCCCTGCAAGAGACCAGACTCCAAGAATCCGGAAGCATCAAGGAGAGGGACTTCACTTTCTACTGGCATGGCAAGCCGTGCGGAGAGACCAGGGAGCATGGAGTTGGGTTCGCTATCAGAAACAAGCTACTTAATTCCATCATACCACCAAGTGATGGCACTGAAAGAATATTGAAGCTCCAACTCCAGACAGAGGCAGGCCCAGTTAGTATTATAAGCGTTTACGCCCCAACACTAACTGCAGCTTCAGAATCTAAAGACAAGTTCTATGACGACTTTAGCAAAGAAGTCAGTGAAACACCAGAGAAACATCTTTTTATCCTGGGGGATTTCAATGCCAGGGTTGGCTCCGACCACAAATCTTGGCCTTCATGTCTAGGACAGTTTGGCGTTGGGAAGATCAATGACAATGGACAACGTCTCTTGGAATTCTGTAGCCACCATAATCTGTGCGTGACCAACACCTTCTTTGACACGAAACCTCAACACAAGGTGTCATGGAGGCACCCCAGATCAAAGAACTGGCACCAACTCGACCTGGTGCTCACTAAACGCAGCAACCTCCGCAATGTACAGTTGACTCGCAGCTATCATAGTGCTGACTGCGACACCGACCATTCACTCGTCTCCAGCAAGGTGAAGATAAAGCCCAAGAGAATCTACAGAAGCCGAACAGAAGGAAGACCACGCATAGACACCAGCGGCACCCAAAATAAAGAGAAGGTCAACAAATTCATGCAGGCTCTAGCGGATACTCTGCCTGGCCCCACAAATAGAAATTCCACCGAGAGATGGAGTCATTTTCGCGACACCATGTACAATACAGCACTATCAACATTTGGCAAGAAGCAAACTAAGTCAACCGACTGGTTTGAAGCACACTCTGAAGAGATGCTCCCAGTCCTGGAGATAAAGAGACATGCATTCTCAATGTATAAAACATCACCTTCAGAGAAAACACTGCAGGCATTGCGAACGGCCAGAAATAGAGTACAACAGATGGCAAGAAGATGTGCGAACAGGTACTGGCTACAGCTCTCTGCTCAAATTCAAACTTGTGCAGACACTGGAAATATAAGAGGAATGTACGAGGGCATCAAGCAAGCTGTCGGTCCATCAAAAATTAAGATGGCCCCTTTACGATCAACTGAGGGGGTAATCATAAAAGATCGAGCGAAACAAAACGGAAAGCTGGGTAGAACACTACTCAGAGCTATACTCAGTGGATAACACTGTCAGCAAAGAAGCTCTGGAAGCCATCGATCAACAGTCTGCCATGCATGCTCTGGATAACGAACCTTGCCTCACAGAAATCAGTGAAGCACTAGACTCTCTCAAATCCGGCAAGGCACCTGGAAAAGATAGTATTCCACCTGAAATTTTAAAATGTAGCAAAGAAACAATCATCCCAGAACTGTATGCAATATTTCAGCTCTTCTGGAGAGAAAAATCAATACCACAAGATATGAAAGACGCAAACATCGTTACACTTTATAAAAACAAAGGGGACAGAAGCGACTGCAACAACTATCGCGGCATTTCCCTACTCAGCATTGCAGGCAAGATTTTTGCCAGAGTAATCATTAAAAGATTACACATTCTTGCTGAAAGAATCTACCCCGAATCGCAGTGCGGATTTTCTCACTCCGGCAGCTCCAAGAGAAGTGCAGAGAACAGAGGAAGCTATTTATATTTTGCCTTAATCGACCTCACAAAGGCATTTGACCTCATGAGCAGAAGCGGCCTTTTTAAGGTCCTTGAAAAGGTTGGATGTCCACCCACTCTTCTTAGTCTCGTGAAATCATTCCACGAAAACATGCAGGGGACCATTTTATTTGACGGCTCAACATCCCAGTCATTCAGCATCAGCAGCGGAGTAAAGCAGGGCTGCGTGCTTGCTCCTACACTCTTTGGTATCTTCTTCGCTGTTCTCTTAAGGCAGGCATTTGGGACTGCCACTGAAGGCATATACCTCCACACAAGATCTGATGGCAAACTTTTTAACCCATCAAGACTCAAGGCAAAGACCAAAATAAGATCAAGATGTGTAAGAGAACTACTTTTTGCAGATGATGCAGCACTGACTACGCATACAGCAGAAGATCTCCAAAGGCTCATAGATTGTTTTGCAGCCGCCTGCAAAGACTTTGGGCTCACCATTAGCCTAAATAAAACACAAGTGATGGAACAAGACGCTGGTGCGCCCCCATCAATCAAAATTGCTAATTACGAATTGAAGGTCGTCCACGATTTTGTGTATTTGGGATCGACAATATCAGATAATCTTTCATTAGAGACAGAAATCGACAGACGCATTGGAAAGGCAGCCACAACATTTTCCAGGCTAGCTAAAAGAGTTTGGGAGAATAATAGACTAGCAGAGCGTACAAAAGCTCAAGTATATAAAGCTTGTGTTGTTAGCACACTACTCTATGGGTCTGAATCCTGGACCTTGTACTCAAGACAGGAAAGGAAGTTGAATTCCTTCCACATGAGATGTCTGAGACGTATCCTGGGCATAACATGGAAAGACCACATAACAAACAAACAGGTGCTTGAACGAGCAGATATTACCACAGTGCACACCCTCCTCAAGCAGAGACGCCTCCGGTGGCTGGGCCACGTATCTCGAATGGAGGATGAACGTATTCCCAAAGATCTCCTTTACGGAGAACTAGCCACAGGAAAGAGGCCAACCGGAAGACCTCAAATGCGATATAGGGATGTGTGTAAACAAGATATGAAAACCATTGGAATAGATCCAGACACGTGGGAGAGAGTTGCAACAGACAGATGCTCCTGGAGAAGAGATGTACGAAACGGACTGGTGCTCTTTGAGCGCAATCTGATCCAACAAACTGAGGATAGGCGGCACAGGCTCAAAGCGCAGTCACTTACTGCCTCATCTTACAGATGCGGAAACTGTGACAGGGATTGTCATTCTCGCATTGGACTATACAGTCACCAGCGCCCGTGTGTTGCCGGGGCCCATACGGGGGAGCAAAGAATAGTAACACTGTTGCCTACCATGCATGTCGTAGGAGGCGACTGAGGAGGATATGGTTCCGTCGTCCTTGCTACTGAGTGAGTGCGTTGCGCGACACTGTGAGCTGTGAGTTTCGTATGGAATGCTTTTACATCTGTCTGCGGTTGTGTGTAGCGTGAACTGCATGTTCGGAACGATGGCGGCCGGCTGTTGCTGGTTGACTGGTTTGCCTTTTCGGCCCACGAGTGCATTTTTCAGGAGACTCCTGGGAGTCGCCGCTGGAGATACGGAGTTCGTGCTTTGTGCGGCGCTTTCGGCGGGTTGTCTTGTGGAAAGAGACCGAGTCATATGGGATAAAACCCAGGGTCAATGAAGTCTTTCTGGTGACTGCCATTTCCATCGACGATGAACTGTGTTTTTCATGGACGACTTTTGTGTTGGCATTTTGGCTGCGGCATTATGCACAGTGTACCTGTGCGGGCTGTTGGCTTGCCGATACTCCTGTCTGTTCCATTGTTCACTTTTGGCAGTGAGGAGCATTTTGTGTGATATTCACTGGCACAGGAATGGAGCAATATGGGGACAACCCGTTGCCGTGAAGTTGGAACCACGACTAACTAACTAACTAACAAGTCACCAGCGGTGCTGCCAGGCACCTCCCAAGCGGCACAACTCTATAGTCCTTCAGGACTGAAAGAGGCCTACTAATCATATTAATAATCATCATATTAATAATAATCATCATCAACATCATCATCATAAGCATATTCATCATCATCATAGTCAGCATCATCATCAACATTGCATCAACTCATCATCATCAAGTGCCGTGCCGGCTGGCGCAGGCGTTCATGGCTCTCCATAGATCTCGGTCTTTGGTTTTCTGGATCAACTCTGCTGCTGATATTTCTCCATGCCACCGATTCAATAGCCTGTTTCAGGCAGTCGTCGTTAGTTACTCTGGCAGTCCAAAGAAATTCGCAACATTCGTCTCAGGAATCACATCTCTGTTGCTTCTAATTTCTTCTTAATTTGTTCATTTATATTCCAAGATTCACTGCCATACAACAAAACTGGTTCTACATAGCATTTCAGCGGTCTCTTTCTTACATTCAGTGATAGTGACTTATTTCATAAGATACTCTTCATTTTCTGAAATGCGGCTTTTGCCTGCCCTATTCTGCTCCTAATCTCTGTTGTACATCTTCCATCTGATGTTATAAATGCCCCTAGGTATCTAAAATTATCCACTTGGTTAAGGCTTTTCCCTGCTATTTCTATATCACATTTTGGTGTCACCATTTTCTTTGATATTACCAATGTTACTGTTTTCTTGATATTCAAGGAGAGTCCTTTCCTTGCACTCTCTGTTACTACAACGTCTAATAATTGTTGAAGGTGTGTTGAATTATCCGCCACCAATACTGTGTCATCTTTTTTTTTTTCCCCCGCGTTTCCATCCTGTTTCAGGATATTGCGGTCAACACCAGCATCTTTCAGCTGTATGTTGATTCCTAGGCTAGATTACGCTCATCAGCACGCCACGACTTTCTGAGCGACCGGCTCCATACTCTCATAAGTCACTTTTGCGATTGGAACCACTGCTAATTCTCGTCGCGTCACGTGACGAGAGTATTCGGGGTTAGCGGAGAAAGCTGCTAACTCCTCGGCCATGGAGCCGGACTGTGTCATCTGCATAGCGTATATTATTTATATTATGACCTCCAACTAGTATTCCTGGCATCTCTTTGATCTCTCTCATTATTACTTCGCTATACTGCATCAACTGCACAATTAGAAATACATCAAGCAGTATTACCAACATAGAAGAGCCGAAGCAGCCTAGAGACAAGCCTC
This sequence comes from Cepaea nemoralis, assembly GCA_014155875.1. Lineage (NCBI taxonomy): Eukaryota > Metazoa > Mollusca > Gastropoda > Stylommatophora > Helicidae > Cepaea > Cepaea nemoralis. The sequence goes on from JACEFZ010002175.1 coordinate 6,658, forward strand.
TCATCTGCCGGTCCGGAAGTCTTAGGTTACATCCGAGTCGGTCCGGTTGAACAATTATTTAATTGATATCTTCTTCCCCCCCCCCCCCCCCCCCCCCCCACCCCCAATGTTGGTGCCGGGACACATTTTGCGATGTAAAAACGGCTGGTGTATTTTTCCCCCGTTAGCTTTGAACTCAAGCCGAGTCCACACACTCTACTTCCAGTATTACTGAACTAAATTTTGAGTGTGGATTAACTTTCACTATTAACAGCGTCCCACGCCATCAGGCGAACCCACTCCGATTTCAGGGGTACTTGAAATTTACGTCCCAAAGTCAAGGACGATAGGTCAACATTCTTATTCGTTTGGCAATGCTGACCTGCAGCGGCTGGTGCGATATCACGTGACCCACTGAGTGCCGTTTACCCGACTATGAATAGGAGTTTCTGGAAACAATAATGACATGGTTACAATTGTTTTATAGTGATTAAGTGTGTGTGGAAACAATAATGACATAATTACAATTGCTTTATAGTGATTACGCGTGTGTGGAAACAATAATGACATAATTACAATTGCTTTATAGTGATTAAGTGTGTGTGGAAACAATAATGACATAATTACAATTGCTTTATAGTGATTACGCGTGTGTGGAAACAATAATGACATGGTTACAATTGTTTTATGGTGATTAGGCGTGTGTGGAAACAATTATGGCATAATTACAGTTGTTTCCAGTGATTAGCAGTGTGTGGAGACAATGATAACAATATTTAAGTTGTTTTTGGTCATTACGCGTGTGTGGAAACACTGATGCTATTACTAAAGATGTTTCCAGTGATTAGGCGTGTGTGGAAACACTGATGCCATTACTAAAGATGTTTCCAGTGATTAGACGTGTGTGGAAACACTGATTCCATTACTAAAGATGTTTCCAATGATTAGGCATGTGTGGAAACACTGATACCATTACTAAAGATGTTTCCAGTGATTAGGCATGTGTGGAAACACTGATGCCATTACTAAAGATGTTTCCAGTGATTAGGCGTGTGTGGAAACACTGATGCCATTACTAAAGATGTTTCCAGTGATTAGGCGTGTGTGGAAACACTGATGCCATTACTAAAGATGTTTCCAGTGATTAGACGTGTGTGGAAACACTGATGCCATTACTAAAGATGTTTCCGGTGATTAGGCGTGTGTGGAAACACTGATGCCATTACTAAAGATGTTTCCAGTGATTAGGCGTGTGTGGAAACACTGATGCCATTACTAAAGATGTTTCCAGTGATGAGGCGTGTGTGGAAACACTGACGCCATTACTTAAGATGTTTCCAGTGTTACAAGCTCATTGCATGTTCTTGCAATCAATCTCATCATTTACTGGCTATTTTTGTACTAGGCAAGTGAGTTCAGTAATTTGATGTTGTTTTCTGAACGACTGGCGCAACATACAATTAAATGCAAAGTGGTTCGCTTACAAAGCATTCGCAGCTTAGTTTAAAGTTCGACTTGGTATGCTGGGAAATTATGAAAATCGAGCCTCACCATCCCCCACGTCACTGCCCCGGCTGTTTCCAGGATAGAGAGAAACTACTTGGTAGCGTAGTCGGTAGTATTCCTGCCAATGACCAGCTAGATTTGGGATCTGCGTCGCAAAACTCCCTAACACACATTTGCCTACTAAAGTAGGGGTTAAAGCTGCTCTAGATTTTATTAGAAAGCAGCAAGTCAAATGGTTTGGCCATGCAAGTAGGCTACCAGTCAACAGCATGCCACAACAAGCAATGATGTACAGACCAGATGGAAACAGAGGAAGAGGCCGACCACGTAAACGTTGGACTGAGGGAATAACAGAATCCATGGGAATGTCGATATACGAAGCCCATAACCGGGCACTCTCACGAAGTTTATACTTCACCTCGACACCGCAAGGTACAAGAGGAACATGATGAGATGAGATGAGATGAGACACATTTGCCGGCTATTTTGACGGGAAGCTGTCACCTCGTCTCATGCTGTCAGACCTATCATATCTACGTGAGGTCCTGTCTCTTGTCACCTCTGCCACAATTATCTGTAGGGCGATGACCTTGAGGCCCCCCCCCCCCCCTTTCTCCCCTGCTGGCCCCTAGGAGAACCGTCACGCTGTGAACAAACACGGAACGGTTGGAGGGCTGTCGACAGGTCAATCTGTCGAGACAGGAACGCGGAAACAAGGAGTGAAAATGTGTGGTTCGGCGAAAGGATGCGTCCTCGGTCGTAGGATTGCCGTGTAAAAATAGAATCGAGAGGAAGGAGTCGTGTGATGAACTGAAGGACTCCTGATGGATGACCCTGGCCATATGCAACTGACATGGCAATAACAACAACAATAACACTACATAGTGTCGCGGGACATTGCTATCAACCCCTACCCAGGATTGATGTTCAGTAGGTTTGGCTTTTCTTTCTCAATGAAAAGTTAATGATTTTACGTTCAGTAGTTGGCTTTTCTATCTGAACGAAAAGTCAATGATTTTATTTTCTCAAATTTGATTTTCTGTCTCAACGAAAAGCCAATGATTTTATGTTCAATAATTTGGCTTTTCTATCTCAATGAAAAGTTTGTGATTTTATGTTCAGTAGTTTGGCTTTTCTATCTCAATGAAAAATCAATGATTTTTTATTCAGTAGTTTGGCTTTTCTATTTCAACGTAAAGTCAATGAGTTTATGTTCAGTAGTTCGGCTTTTCTATCTCAACGAAAAGTCAATGAGTTTATGTTCAGTAGTTTGGCTTTTCTATCTCAACGAAAAGTCAATGAGTTTATGTTCAGTAGTTTGGCTTTTCTATCTCAACGGAAAGTCAATGATGAAGTCCGAACTGACGAGTGTAGGAAACGATCCCGCTACCTCGTCATTAGTGTACCGGAAGTTTAAGCGCCCTTATCCATTTCGCCACGCCGGTCGACTGATGTGATAGCAGAAAGAAATGGCAGGTTTACGTAGATTTGGCTGTCCTAGTGGTCAGTAGCGGACTGGGCAAGCCAGATGACGACTGGGTCCTGTGGATCTCGAATGAAGTGGGACCCCTTAAACATTATTGTCAACAAAAAGAAAACTGCCATCTACTGACTACAGTACACTGCGGTGTAGGACAGGTGAACGGGGGGTGGGTGTTGTTATTGAGCCTGTGGAATTAAGGTCGCCTGGCTAGTGCAGTCGCCGCGAACTGTACAGGTTAGGGGTTTCTTTTTTCCACCGACAGAAAAACAAATCAACACTTTATCGTGGATTTGAAAGCGGGTCTCCCAAAGGAGAACCCGGCATTCTAGCCACTCGGTCAGCCGCTTTCCTCCCCCCCCCCCCCCCTTTTAAACATTAAATAACATAAACGTGGCTTCTTTCATTCATTCATTTATTCATTCATTCATTCAGTAGCATATCCTTTGCAGAACCTCACTCCCATAACAACCTTCCGGAAATCGTCTGGCTCATAACCAAGATGTCCCGCATCCATTACACCAATCTGGTGATCGTCAACCACATCTTGCACTCATCTTCGCTTTGATCTTCCCCTTCCTCTCTTCCCAGGCATATACCCTTCCATGATTGTTCTCTCCAAACTTTCATGACGTTTCAAGTGACCACAATTTTTCAGCTTTCGTTGTTTTATCCTTTTAGCAGCCAGACTTCATCAATATTCAGATCTTGTTGAATGGATCCTTTTGTGCTGTTCTGTATCGAAAATAGTCTTAGAACCCGTATATAACATATATATTCAAAAAGCATTTATGTGCTGTTCAGCTTGTTTAAATAAAGGTGGCTACCATTACTGTTAGACCCAGTTCGTCACTGCCAATGGTCACCAACATCACTATCATCATGTGTCTTGCCAGCTGGCGTAGACGTCTCTCCACGAATCTCCCCAGTCCTTGGTGTTCTGAATTAACTCTGCTGATGTGCTGATGATATTCCTTCTATGGCACTGCCATAGTCTGCCCTGCATCATTTCTCTAAGCCTGCCCTGCCTCTTGTTGTCTAGGATTTAATTCATTAGTCATGTATGAATAAAATAATGTTTGAGACCAGCGTGATAAGAAGGCCAGAATCTCAGACGAGCATGCGTACCGAATTATTAACCCTTTGAAAATAAAGTACATTCGTTCCTTCTTCTCCCATTGATCTTTCCATACATCAGGATGTTTTCCAACGCCTCCCTTCTCATAAAATAACAAAAGAATGATATTTGCCACAATGCATGTATTTTAAGAAGAATAAGAAGTAACTTAATTAGTTTCCTTGGAAATTATGACGGAACTGTAACACAATCTTCCAGTTTTTTGGCACAAACAGGATGCATAGTGGAACAAGAGAGTTGTACGTGTAGTTGTGCATCTAGTAAAGTTATCGGTCGTATGTAACGTGGCTCACTAGGGATGCATAGAAGAGACCACTGTAAACTGAAATGCGTGCCTTATAGAAGTTACAGCCGGGATGGCGTGAGACTCACCACTTCATTATGTCTGTTGAGTAAAAGACGTAATGTTTTATGTTCATTTTTATCAACTATAGGTATCGTGTCATACGGAGTTAAAGAGAATAGAGATGGAGAGACAGAGAGAGAGAGAGAGAGAGAGAGAGAGAGAGAGAGATGGAGAGAGAGAGAGAGAGAGAGAGAGAGAGAGAGAGAGAGAGAGAGAGAGAGATTGTTAGAAAAACAGACAGAGAGAGAGGCGGGGAAGAGCGAGAGAGAAACACACAGAGAAAGGGGGTGGAAGGCGGGAAGAGACAGAGAGGGAGAGAGAGAAAAGTAGAGAGGGAGAGAGAGACAAAGAGAGAGAGCTAGAGAGAGAGAGGAACAGAATGAGAGAAAGAGAAAGATAGAGAAACGGAGAGAGAGTGATGAAGAGAGAAGGAGAAAAGGATTGAGAGAGAGAGGGAGGGGTAGACAGAGTGGGGGATAGAGAGGTAGAGAAACGGGGAGAGCGAAAGAGATAGAGTGAAAGAGCAACAAAGAGAGATAGAGAGAGAGAGAGAGCGAGGGATAAAGATAGGAAAGATAGAGAATGGGAGAAAGACATAGGGAGAGATATGGGGAAAGATCGGGAGAGATGGTAAAAGAGAGAGACACGGAGAGAGAGAGTGATAGAGAGAAAGAGAGAGAGAGAGAGAGAGAGAGAGAGAGAGAGAGAGAGGGAGAAAGGAGAGAGAGAGAGAACACTTTCTTCCTTGATCATGTCAGCTTGATAATATTTTTTTTTGTGGCTTAGAGTTTTGGCACATCTGCTAAACTGCTTGTAAATTGTACCAGGAAGTACACCGACCTCACGTCCCCACCTGTGTGACCCACCTGAAATTAGAACAGGTAACACAGGTGTATGCATCTTGAGAACAATAACACAGGTAGTATAATCTCAGACAAATGCAGGTGAGTTGTAATATTACACCAAAGGTTAAATCCGACATGTAATGTGTAGAAGAAGAAGAAGAAGAAGAAGCAGAAGAAGAAGAAGAAGAAGAAGAAGAAGAAGAAGAAGAAGAAGAAGAAGAAGAAGAAGAAGAAGAAGAAGAAGAAAAAGAGTGAGGAGGAATAAGATGGAGAAGGAGGAAGAGGATGAGGAAGAAGAAGAAGCAGATGTAGAAGAAGAAGCAAACGACAAAGAAAGAGCAATACGTGCATTTGGATTAGGCGTCGAGTAATGTGTACAAGTCAGAATACTATGACCAATTAATGCTATTTTTTTTTAGTGTAAAGTGTATTAAGCCTAAAGGAAAAATATTGCAGAAAAATATTAGAGAATGTGTGGTCTCGTTTTGTTCTTTAAGTGGCATTTACTTTGTGATAAGATCACAAGGGTCAGAGGATAAGACCACAAGTGTCAGAGGTTAAGACCACAAGGGGCAGAGCAGAGGGCAAGGTCATAAAGATTAGAGGATAAAATCACAAGGGTCAGAGGATAAGACCACAAGGGTCAGAGGATAAGACCACATGGGTCAGAGGGTAAGGCCACAAGGATCAAATGGTAAGACCACAAGGGTCAGAGGGTAAGACCACAAGGGTCAGAGAATGGCTGGCTCCATTTGATTGAAGAAAATCGTTAGAATAAATTATGCGGGCATGTTGGGGCAGATTTTTAGCATCACCGTTTGAAACATAAAAAATAAAGTTATCATACTCCTGAATACAATATATGATACTGGAGATATACCTCATGAATTATGTAATTCTGTATTTATTGCTATCCCAAAGAAATCAGGAACCTTGGAATGTGATCAACCTCGAACAATTAGCATAATGACTCACATCACGAAGATTTTGCTAAGAATTAAGAGTTAGGAAGAAAATACAACCTGACATAGGAGAGGAACAATGTGGGTTTGTAGAAGGCAAGGGTAAGTAAATGCTGTGTATATACTGAGAACCGTAATTGAACGTTCTATAGAAGTAAACAAAGATCTACACCTTTGCTTTATTGACTACACAAAGGCTTTCAATAAAATGAGACATGTCGACATGATAAGGATGCTTGAAGATCTACAAATTGATGGAAAAGACCTTATTCTTGTTAAAAACATACGGTATATTGGAAAGAAGTCGGATGTGTCGGCCTAACGGCGCAAGAACGCAGCTCTGCTGTAAACAGGCACAACGCAGTCACATCCGGAAAAAAAAATCCGGATGAACGCAGAAGAAGAAGAAGGAAACAACAAGCTGCCATGAGAATTGAGAATGAAGTAGGTCAATATCAGCCTATTAAGAGAGGTGTGAGACAGGGAAGTGTAATGTCTCCAGATCTTTTTTCCCTGTGCAGTGAAAATATTTTCAGAAATATAGAAGATATTGAAGGAATCAACATTGGGTTACGATACATCAATAACATTAGATACTCAGATGATACAGTCTTGATTGCAGACAATGAACAGGACCTGCAACATTTAGTAGAAGCGGTTGTTGCACACAGTGAACAACTAGGGTTAGAATTGAGTTGTAAGAAGACATAGATTCCTACGTAACTAGGAAGGAAAAAATATCACAATGTAATATACAAGTAAATGGGAATATTCTTAAACAAGTGAATCGGTACAGCTATCTCGGAACAGTCATAACATCTGATGGAAGATGCCTTGAAGAGATTAGAACAAGAATCGCCATGGCGAAGGTAGCCTTTTGCAAGATGAAAAACATGCTGACTAATAAAAAGATATCAACTGAAATGAGAAAAAGAGTGTTCAAGTGCTACATAGAACCTGTACTTTTATATGGATGTGAAGTGTGGACGATGAGCAGTCAGGCTGACAAACATCTGATGGCTATGGAAATGGGGTTTCTGAGGAAAATGCAAAGAATACTATGGACAGACAGAAAACCTAATGAATAAGTCCTACAAGAAACAAATGAAGATCGTAAACTGATTAGAGACATTAGACATAGACAGTCAAAGTTTTTTGGGCATTTTATGAGAAGAAATGAATTGGAGAACTTGGTGACAACTGGCAAGATCGAAGGGAAGATACCAAGGGGAAGATCAAGAAGTAAATACCTGGATGGCTTGGCCATGTGGCATGGTCGAGACAGAAACACGGAGCTGATCCACGACTCTGGTGATCGAGCAAGATAACAGAAAATGACCGCCCTCGCTTATCGGCACGGCACATGATGGATGGATGGATGGTGTAAAACACAGTATAGAGGTCGGCATGGCCGAATGGATAACAGCTTTCATTGTTAAATATCCGATGTGCCGATGCTGAGGTAGCGAGGTGAACACCTACACCGGCCAGTTGGACTAAAATGTTTACTTCTCATTCTTGACTTGGGGACATAAATTATAAGTAGGGACGCAGAGGTGTTTCCAATTCACCAGGGCCAGGTTCTATACTGGCCAAGACCTACTAACACGTCCTAGTCGTGCCTCCTGGGCAACAGGTCCCTGTGGGGTCCTGGCTAACGTCAGTAGGATCGCTGATTCCTCCGAAGTCGGAGGTATGAGATCACACTGATGTTGGACAACAGGATGTCTTCATCCGACATACAGGACTTCACGCTGGAGTTCATAGCCAGCGAACGCAAGCAAGCAAATTACAAGTACTTTAGAAGTCCAAGTGGGTCCGAAGGACACTGGTAATAGGGACAGTTAATCAACAGGAAAATTTAAAGAAAAATAATTCCAGTTCACTGGAAGAAAGTAGCACGTGTATGAACTACGCTAGAATTGAAAGTGAGCTAACACACACACACACACACACACACACACACACGCACACACACACGCACGCACGCACACACACACACCTACCCCCCCCCCCCCCCCCACACACACACCCACCCACCCACCCACCCACCCACACACACACACACACACACACACACTCACTCACACACACACAATACCTGGTTTACTGTATTTCCTTAATGCATTTAAATACAGAAGCCTCAAAAACAGATTACACGATTTATTGCCTGGCATATTTCGCTGGATATCCTCAGGTGCATACTGCATGCAGCGTTATGTAAAGTATAATGTGAATAAATGAATTTTTCAACAACAGAAATGTATATCCCTTGCAGGTTGATATTCTAGACAACTTTACGTTCAGTAGTTTGCAAATTGCTTTCTGGGCGAGAAGTCTAACTGACCCGTGAAGGGATTAATCACACTACCTTGCCCTCAGCGCTCCGTAAGTTTAAAAGCTAGAGTGAGTGCTGTTGCCCTTTCAGCCACGTCTATGGATTAATTAATTATGTTTGGCTGGAATATTTAACAACAACAACAACAAAACTTTATTTTGAAAGGGTTAAGAATTGGGCACGCAGGCCCGTCTAACATTCTGCCCTTTTGTCACTCTCTTTCATACATTATACCATTCACACATCATTCAAGGCTAACTGAAAACAGCAACAATATAAAATATATGCATTATAAAGGCATGTGGAAAAATTAAAAATAAATACTACACGACTCAGTAATAGTAATAACTGGTGTGGCATTTATTAGCTACGTGGAATATACTGGCCTACCAAAAGGGGACTGGCTGTTATACTAGGGTTTTATTATATTATTACTTCTATTATTAAGGGGGAAGGTAATCCGTACTGAGATAGTGTTCAAATAATTTGCGATTATATGTATAGGGATTGATGATGACTTTTATTTCATGTGGAAGATTGTTCCACAGCTGAGCTGCAGAGTACGTTAAGCTTGTTTTGTATAAGTCTATCCTAGGCTTCGGAAGGTGTAATAAATGTAATCGTTTACTGTGTCTAGCATTATATTCAAACAATGGCCAAAGGTAGTTTGGGGCATTCCGATGTAGGATTTTGTGAATTAGTTTGGCCTTATTGAAAAGCAGACGTTTGCGGAGTGGTAGTAACTGAAGGCGTTTATGCAGGCTAGGATTTTCAGTTAAATGTTTGCTATAAATTAATCTCATGGCCCGTTTCTGGAGTGAGTAAAGTCGCTTGGTGCTTGAATTGGAACAACCGTCCCAGATTGTAGAGCAGTAGTCAAAATGTGTCTGTATGTGTGACGTATAGAATATTTTCCTTGTGTCCTCATCAAGGAAATTTTTAATTTTTGCGAGTTGGTAGACTTTTTTCGCTGTTTGTTTAGTGAGCGCTTGAACGTGAGGATTAAAGGTTAGGTTTCTATCAATGATGAGGCCTAATGTTTTGTGCTCAGTTACACTTTCTACTGGCATGTTATCGACGTGAAGTTGAAGTGATCTGTGTGAATTTAGAGTCTGAAGTCTTTGTCTTGTTGTTAATAACATAGATTTTGTTTTAGTGATGTTAATTTGCATACGGTTCGCATAGCTCCACCTAACTACATTATTTAATTCTTGTTGCAAAGACAACTCCAGCAAATTACTGCTTTCAGCGTTTGTATACACTGTACAGTGGTCTGCAAATAGATCGCAGGACGACGAAAGATGCAAAGGTAGATCATTAATATATATGGCGAATAATAGAGGGCCAAGAATAGAGCCTTGCGGTACTCCAGTATTGAAGGTAGTGGTTTGGGACAGAGATTTATTGTATGATACTACTTGCTTTCTGTTTCACAGAAAAGATGTTATTAGCGTCACAACATTAGGGCCAATTTTCATTGTCTCTAGTTTTTTAATTAAAATGGCATGGTCTATCATATCAAATGCTTTTCTGAAATCGATAAACACAGCTCCACATAGATTGTTGTTATTTATATTATGGTGCCAATTTTCTATCATGTTTGTTAGGGCCGTATGGCAAGAATATTTTGGTCGAAATCCTGATTGACTGTCATCTATAAGCTTGTTGCGATCTAAATATTGTAATGTTACCTTATGGATGTGTTTTTCTAGTGGTTTAGATAGTGATGATAGTAAAGAAATGGGTCTATAATTGTTCGGGAGACCATTGTCCAATGAACCAGATTTAAGGAGAGGATACACTTTAGCGATTTTGAGAGCTGATGGAAAGTGACCTTTGGTAATACACTGATTATATACATAGGTTAGTGATACACAGATCACTGGCGCAGCACAGCGGAGAATCCGACTGCTGATTCCATCTAACCCAGATGAGTTTGTGTTTTTTAGTTTACTGAGGTAAATGAGTACTTCAGTGACTGTCATTAGCGGTATGTCAGAAAGGATATCTCGGGGGCATCTAGTCTGGCAAAACGATGACAGTAAAGATAAGTTGCAAGGAGAATTTGGTATTGTAGCCTTCAACTGATCTATGTCATTCTGAAAAAAATTACTGAATTGGTCGCATGAAATAGGATTTGATGGTAATGAATTTGAGTAGCTGTGCTTGTTTGTCAAGGTGTTAATTGCCTTCCATATGTCCTTACTTTTTGTTTTATCCATGACTAAGTTCTTAAAGTAATTTTTCTTTTCTTTTCGTATGGTATATTGAACTTTGTTTCTAAGAGTACGGTATGTGCTGAGATCCCGCTTTTTATGTGCCTTATCTCTGTCTCTCATAATTTCAAGAATTTCCTGGGTGATCCAAGGTGGTTTGACGTGATGTTTTACTCGAACTTCCTTGATTGGCACATGTCTATCAAACACATCAATAAAGATCTTCATCCAGGATTCCAGAGCATCATCCGGGTCTGGAAGTTGATAAACATTGTTTAGAGGTGAACTGAGCAAGTCCTGTAAAAATGCGTTTTGGTTGAAATTTTTGTAGCTTCTATATTTTACAGTTATGTGTTTATGTTTAGGAGTTTTAATTCCTTTTTTAGACCATGTGCAGCATATTGGGTAGTGATCGCTCATTGCACAATTGGGCACGGTGCATTCTATGATGTTGTCCGAGCAAGTTACATAAATGTGATCTATAAGTCTTGAAGATGAGTTTGTTACTCTAGTATCTTGTTTTACTATTTGTTGGAAGTTGTATGATGCAATTATATTTCCCCAGATTATATGGGATTTGTTGGTGTCAATGTTAAAGTCTACGAGTAGTATAATTTCCTTCCCGGAAGCGAAAACCACATCCATCATGGTAGTGAAGTTTTCGTACCAAACGTATCCAGCCCTGGGATTTCGATAGAGGTAGCCAATTATCAGGGGTGTGATGTTTCGAAGTTTTAACTCCAACCAAACACATTCTATTTCGCAAGTTTCAAAGTCTAGCCTACGGTGAACATTTAGTAGATTAGAAACATAGGCTACTATGCCTGTCTCTTGTTTCCTACAGGGATCTCTTCTAAACACTTTGTACCCTTTAATAGAGATGTCCTCATCTGAAATGTTTTCATTTAGTCTACTTTCACTAAGGCCGAATACATGAAAATTTTGATTAAGAATAGAAGATAACTCTGGCAACTTGTTGAATAAGTTACATATGTTTAAGTGTCCAAAACGTATTCCTGATTTATTGAGCCAATGTTGCCACTTCTCAGACATTTCACCCAAGAAGTAAGTGTAAATTAGTCAAAATTAGGTAAAAATACAAGATCATAAAAATGCACAATAACATTAATTTGCAAAACACCAGTAATAGAAATCGATATGTAAATGACAATATTATAACGATATAACTAATGAGACCAACAAGTATAGTGCAAATACAGAACAAAAAGAATTAAAGCGTATGAACATACAACAATTACGTAGCTCGAACTACTTCGCAAGCTATGTAACCAGCTGCTACCAGAAAGAATGAATAAATGACTATACAAGTCAATGTTCCTGTTTAAAGTTGGGTATCCCACACGGGAGATAAAACTCTAAATAGTAAGCAGTTAAAGTTCAAGGAGGAAGCTCTTTTCCTGGTATATTGCGTATAGAGCTCAGTGTTTAATACATATCCTATCTTACAGGTCTGTATTGTAGAGACATCATAAAAGCTTGATTCAGTGCGGCCGGACTAAATTGCATCAAGTGTAGCAGTTCTGGATTCCAATGATGCGGAACCTGTTGTTGTCTGATATGTGACCCATTTTTGGCGTAAAGTTCTGGACCCCAATGATGCGGAACTTCCTGCTGTCTGCTAGGTGGCCCATTTGTGGCGTGAGGGGGATGTGTCAAAGTGGTGTTACTGCCGTGTGTGTGTGCCGATGTTTGCAACGCAGGCTCCTTGCAGGGGAGGGCAGGAAAACTATTGTGGTAGTTATCTCCTTCCCGTGCTAAGATGGGGGTAGGAAGGATGGGTTGGTTTATTCTTGGTAGCATGTGTGATTCTTGAGTGGCCGGAGGTCGGGGGTCAGATGTCAGCAGACGTTTACCTGGTGAAATGGGGGAGTTTCGGCTGGCCTGGGGTGGCCTAGGTTCTTCAGAATTTATCATTTGTGTGTTGGTCAGGTTTTTTGCCCTTTCAGGATATTTAATGTTCTTTGCAAGAAGACTAGTTCCTAATGTTGTTGTGTGTATTTGGTCTCTATACAATCGTTTCCTTGGTGCTCCTGACTGTGATGTGAAGAAGGGTGTGTTGTTGATAAAGTGTACACGATACCGATTGCAAAAAGTCTCTAGGGTGTTATTGTTTATGTCGGCCAATCGACGTTGAGAGCCATAATTTGGTGGTATGATGGAGGAGAAAAACACTGTAGAATTTGGGAAAGTGTAACGTAGTAAGTCAAGTAGTGTTCTTAACTGAGAAATTGTTATACTTTGGTTTTTCATAGTGTCTTGTATTCCTGTATGAATCGTTGTCTTTCTAATGGCTTTATTAACCTCCAGTTTACGTACACTGTTTGTTAGTCTTTCTACTCCTGCACCTGGAAGCTGAATTGTTACGGCTTTGTCGGTGTCTGATATGGACATGCGGTCGCTGTAAATGCCTCCAATCAAAGAGTCGCCAATTATCAAGTGGGTGCAGTCAGCCGGTGTTTTCTGTGTATGTTGGGTTCTGACACGTCCTTGCACGCTGTTTTCTGCCATTGGTGACAATCCAGCTGTAGTCTGTCTTCTTGCATATTATCAGATGTTTCTTGAATGTGGGCGTATTCTCTCGGCAATGCTCTGTCGTCCAGGCTGTTGTTTGATAGTTGCTCTTGTAATGCTTCAAATCTATTGCTGACCTTTACTTCGACAGGATATGTTGAGTGCTGTCGAGCAACATTTTCTATTTGCTGATGTGTTTTGGTTGGCTGAGTAATTGACGCGCCTACGACTGGTTTCTGTTACTTCTAGACTATCTGCGTGTGCTGCCAGGTCAGTAGTGGGCGAGCGTTGTAACGTCTCAACGGTGTGTTTAGTTTCACATTTTCTTCTCTCAGGAGAGTCACCTCTGACTTGAGGTTGTTATAGTCACTGTCACAGCCTCACGGGATCCACAGTATCCAGTAACCCAACATGAGTAATAGATATTAGCCAAGGGCTACAACTCCCGCCCAAGGGAAAGAAGTAAGACCCTCGAAGGCCAGAGTAATCCAGAACCTTCTCGAAGGACTGGTCAGTGAGCCCACTGTCCCGTGGACACTGATGTGGCCCGCCTATTGCGGGGTCCACGAGGAACTCGAACAGAGTTACCACCCGTGTCGGATTGCGACACGTGTGAAACCGGCAGAGGACAGACGGACCATCGGAGAGGCAACAGGGCCTGCCTTAGAGGGACTCAATAGATTAGACCCATGTGTATTTGGGGTTCATAGACATATGCTAGATAGTTTGCTTAGAATGTTTGTGATAACTATGTGTGATGATGTTAAACCTCTGTGATATGCAAATCAGTGCGGGCTTGTTAAACCCACTGCGCCAACGCACTGTATATTGAAATACAATAAATGTTAGATATTATATTTAACGGAGTTATTGTTGCCTGTGTGAGCCCGAGCTCAGATACCTAGACATGAACTAGACGCTGACAGGCTTTTTGGGGGCTATTCTCCGGTTTTGGCATAAGCTTTAAGTTTAGACGGCTATTTTTTAAAAAAAATTGCCCCCAAGTTTTTAAAAACAACAGGGT